>PVIR01012422.1:0-44775 GCA_004026965.1 Petromus typicus
TATGTTTGCCTCTATTTTAACCAGTCTGTCTACCATTCCAAACAATGTTTATCAGACTTTTTTCACTCTATCTTACATCTTAATCTCCTTTTCCTATGTTTCACAATTTTATCACTATAGGTTAAGATATGGAAAATTTCTTCAAGTTTATTTGCAGTTCATTAATTTCTTTTCAGCAAAGTCTTAATCAGTTAAATGATATTTATTGATGTCTTCTTTTAATTATTATATTTCTAATTTCTAAACCGTTGATTTTTTTCTTTTAAATGTTATATTTTTAATTTCTAAAAAATTCTTACTGGTTCTTGTTCCAATCTGCCAGATTTTCCCTGTAATCTTTTTCTTAGAAATATTTTCAACCCCTTTCCATTTCATTTAACATATTAAAACTACTTATTTTATGCCTGCTCTGGTTTTCCTGTGGTTTGCTCTCTACAGGTTTTGCGTGTCACCAGCCGGGGAGCAGTGTGGCAGCATTAAGCGTGGAACCTTTAGTGCTGACGCCAGATGGACAGGGGTTAATTCCCGGGGAACAACATCCCCAGTACTGATGCTGACCTCAAGGGGTCATTTCCACGAGTGGGCGTTGCCAGCAAACAGCACAATTAGCCCCTCCTCCCTCTGCCTTCTTGTCCCTGCTGATCGCTGTATGTCACATGGCCACCTTTGTGATGCCATCTACCACGAGGTCCTCACCAGAGGCGAGGCAGACACTGGCATCATGATTTTGGGACTTCAGAACTGTTAGCTAAGTAAACCTCTGTTTTTTATGTATTAACCAAATCAAACATCTTATTGTAGTAACAGAAAACAGACTAATATGATGTTCACTGAGAATTCTGATATTGACTTCCTTATTCCCAGTGGACCTTGGTATCCAGTGACTTTTTATCCAAGATGCCAAGATCTCTGAAGCATGGTGAAAATCACATATTGATCTGGAGTAGTTTGGCCATAACCATGCTTCCCTCTCCACTACAGCCTGAAAAAGTCCCTACAAGAGAATATGGACCCAGTTTCTTGGCAAGTAATCATGGAAGCGGTATTTGATACTGTGTTCTTCCAGTGAAAGAAGCCAGGCCATAGACCCCTGGAATGTCAAGAACACTTTGAACACACCCCATTCCACGTCACTGAGCAGAGAGATGAAGTGGGGTTTTTTTTTCAACACCTTCGGTGAGCAGCTCTAGATGCATGTCTACCGCCCTCGACTCTGCAGGGCCAAGTGAACATAACAGATGCTGCTCTATACTTCACATAAATAGCATTTCTTTCTATGACAAACAGGGCAGGCTCTAGTGCTGGGAGGCGTAAACCTAAGAGCTGAGTCAGCAGCTCCTACCTGGGTGAACTTACAGAGAGTCCTGACGTGTCCTCCATAACATGTTGATTATCATGTCTACCATCTCAGGGTGCCATGGAGGTGGGTGATGACATTTGCAAATGGCAGCCATTTCATTTGATGCCCAGTCTTGGAGCTCTGGGACCAACCTTGTTTTTCAAAGCCTCTGAAATACCTAGCATTCAGTAATTACTCTATAAATATTTATCAAAGGACAATGTGCCCATGTAGTAAACAGGGGAAGGGAACGTAACTAGAACTTTTGCATTAAGTTCTAGTCTCTTGTGAGTTTACGGCACACGGCGAAATAATTAATAATTAGGCAGAAATGAGACTTAGAGAAAACTGAGCTTGGGTCTGATCCATGCTACTCTGGGTGGCAAGGACCCTGGATTTCAGCCTACCACACCTTTTATTATCTACATTTTAAAATACCCAGAAAGGCAGGGCCACACCAACAATAGTCCTAGAGAAGTTATGTAGATGAGGATTCCTCGGGGGCAAGGCAGATGTCAGCAATAGTTTTTGAGAAGGGGGAGATCCGGTGGTAGTTCTGCCCTGAAGCATCACAGCATGTGGGACCATTGAGTCCCTGTTGTTACCAGAGATGAAGACAAGAGTCAAGTCCAAAGTCCTTTGCAGGCAGGAAGTCTTGGTCAATTTTGACCTTGCAATTTCCCAAACAGGGTGGTTTCCAACATGCCCAGGCATTGAAAGAATGCATGTTTGGATAGACTGGGCCAAAGGTATGTCGCAATCTCTCCCGGGCACCTTCCGTGGGTCTGTCCCTGTGATGACCCCCGAGGTACCCAGCTGCTCTAAACATGGAAGCTGCTCACTTGCTGTCTACTTTGGCCCAGATGTCTGGGTCTGCAGATCATCGCTACCCCCAAGTTGATCACCAGGGTAGGAGTGAGGAAACTTTCTCCTCTGCCCTTTGAAGGCCTGTGGAACTAACCTACAATACACAGATGAGCAGGAGGAAAAGGAGTCACCAGAGAAAGATACTGAAGTGATCTAATGAGCCTCAGGAATGGAAGTGCCCTTCTTTGCAGGGAGAAGAGGGTGAAAGAGTGCATGCAATTTTGAGCAATAAATATATGATTTTAGAGGACTACGAATGAGCCTAGGAAACAGACAATAGCCTGGGACAAAGTTCCTCTGTGTTCTGGAGGGATAAATGGAAGGTGAGGGCTAGACATTCGTCCAGAATGCTGGGTGCTGTATGACGTAGGTAAAGTCTCCCAGGTGACATATTTGAGCTGCTTTGGGACGGGCAGAGGGGAAATTGCATCTGGGTTTTGCAAAAACTAAGTCTTAATCAGGCCATTTATCTTACCTGGTTATTTGATAAGACTCCCAGAGAGTATAGTTGCATTTTCTTTAGAAGAAGTTTCAGCAGTAGATAAGAGAATTCCAGAACGTTCATTTTCCCTGCCTTGCTGAAGAGAAATGAAACTGGAAAGTCTTTAGTTTTGGAGTAGCTGATAAGGTTTTCCCAGTTTCTTTCATTCCAAAGTGCTCATCTTCTCACTCCAAAGCACTGTACACTGGGGTGTCATTTTTTAAACCCCAACATCAAAACATGGACCTTAACCACCAGACTGACCAGAAGGACCAAAATGTCCACCAAGAACAGCTCTACTAATCCTTGTCTCCCTTTGCCCCTTCTCCATTCACCTCTTATATTGGTCAGCATCTTGTTACTGTAACAAATTCCCTGAGATCACTGACACATAAAGAGAACAAGTTTATTTGTCTCGTGATTCTCATAATTCTAGCCTGTGAGCCAGTGGCCCATTCTTCAGCCCTCTGCCCAGCACAGCTCAGCAGGTTCGGTGCAGATGTCTGAGCAACCTGCTGACCTCAGTGCTGAGGAGGCGAGCGGGGGAGGGGCTGCCTCCCAGTCCCACAGTCTCCCTGGGGCACTCCAAGCCCTCAAGACATGAAGCATTAGGGGATACCTCAGATTCATGAGCCGCACCAGCAAGACCAAGGACTACACCAGCTCCCACGTGCCACGTGAGGGACGTGAATGCAGAAGCAGAAAAAGTAGCCTTTTGGGAATAGGAGAAGAGGACCTTGAAAGTCAAACTCCATTGTGAGGAAGTATTGAATCATTTCACTGCAAAGCCAATTCCATAAACCACAACATGAGTCAGTCGAGTGAAATCAGGCAAAACCAAAACATTTAAAACACCACCTTAGCCAACAATCACAGAAAATAAGACAATTTTATAAGACAAAGGATTATTACAGCTTTATGTATGCAATGCGATGCTGATTTTAATATAGGGGTGTGCACACATGTGTGTATTGATGGTAGAGAAAGATCTGCTGGAAGGAAATGTATCAAGATCTGTTGGTTTTCATAATAAGCCACAGAACAAAAGAGGAAGCAACAGGGAGAGAAAGAAAGGGAGAAGGGAGGGAAGGAAGAGGAAAGGAGGAAAGGTAAGAGGAGGAGGAGGAAAGGTAAGGAGGTGGGAGAAGGAGTCAGCTCCAGACAGAAACCCCTAATATTGCCCAGGAAAATCCTGGGGTACAATGGGAGGATGACAGGTCTGAGGCGTCTCCCCCAGAGTGTGCTGAACAGGACCTGATCGGCGAGGAGCCCCTGGACCCTGCACTGCATGGCCCAGCAGGAATGTGAGCACCAGCCTTCACTTGACATGGTAAGTTGCTGTGCACATTGTTAACTCAAGGTGAGTTCTCCCAACCACACTTGACCTTCATGGGCACACGATTTAGATGTACAGCTGTCCAGAGGTGGGATGTGGGGAGCAGATTGCACACCTCCCCCATGTAGGCCCCACGGCTCAGCCAACAGCTACACCTGGCTCTCCTGGGAGGCACAGGGCTCTCCAAGTGTCAAAGGACCATGATTTCTTTTAAAATCAGAATATAAAATCACATTTGTGTACAAGCTAGTTTTCTAGTTGCACAGTTGTCTCTGTACCAACACAGTGATTTGCAGGTTTTGTACACAGGGAGCGGCATGCAGAAGCAAGACTGCTGAGTTCACAATGTCACACCGGGCCCTGGCATAAACCGAGAGCGCCTGGGAGTCTGGGCCCCAAGCTCATTGTGCCCGTGTTCACAGCCTCGCTCTTCTTACACAGCTCTACGCTCACAGTCCCCCAACCCTGGCCTGTCTCACTGCATCTCTGATGTCACGGCACCCCAGAGTCATCACTGTACCAACCTCGTAACACCCAGTCCCCAAAGTCAGACCCTGTGAGGTTAAACCTTGATGTCATAAACCTTAATCTGTTCTGTCCCCACCTGTGCGGCCTCCCCAGGGATCAGAAATCATGAGTCAATATTTGAAGATAGTCAATGGCAGAAGATGTAAAATTTGCCGGTGAAGTGGCATTGCTAATCCATTCAAGCAATATCACTTGTGAGAAAAGACACTTTTTATTGTGCACTAATTTGCCCAATTAAAAATCTCCACATAGATGAATTGAAGAAGCCTGGATTTGAAAGTTAGAAGAGTTTATGCTCAATAAACTTCAGGGTTATTGCTAGATTGGTCTGAGGTTCAGGTTTCTTATCTGCAGAATAAGGATAATATTTAGCTTCAGTTTTCATAGAATTAAATATATGCAAAGGGTCAGCCCTGGCCTGGCATATAATCTACTTAATAAATGGCTGCACCATAATCACTTGACAGATCTGTCCAGGACTCGACCTGTTTCAAATTCATAATTTCTGGAGTTTATATATCTCAACGCAAAAAGGCCTTGGTGACTCGAAAGTAAAAGACAGTTGCCTAAGGGATGTGCTTAATAACGTGAGACACATAATTTGGTAGGAAATGAGGAATTAGGAAGATGTATATGGCTTACAAAATGTTTCATCTTTATAAATGTATCCTGCATAGTGATTAAAGCACCTTCTAAATTTCAATAACTATTTGGCATAAATCAGAAACATCTGTGTTTCCTTAAAATGAAAATGTACCCCTGTCTGTAAAGCCCAAATACAAGGGCATAGGTTGATTCAGTCATCACTCCTGGATCAACAGGCAATTCCTGGGCATTTCCCTTGTACCTACAAACACCCAAGACTCAGAAGAGAGTGAGATAATCGTTGCCCTCACAGAGCGTCGATTCTCCTGGGAGAGATGGAGAGCAAACAAGCAAAGAAGTTCACACAGTGGCTGTTTGTGGGCGTTTGTTACATTATTTGCTCTGTAAATTTCATGTGTTACTTCAGACGGAGTTCACTGCTACGCAGAAGCAGGTCCATGTTAGTGGAGCAGTCCGCCAACAGCACAAGGGACGAGAGGCTGGCAGAGGAAGCTCACCTTTTCTTCCGATTTTTAAAACATCGATCCATTATTTAATGGGGGAAACTACTTTGGCAGAACATCTACAGAAACCGGCTCTCATTGGCTTTTTCCCATAGTCTGGGGCTGAAATCTAAGGTCATATCAACTCTAAATAATTTTGCAAAGTCAACGTAATCAATGTCACAGAAATAACCATGATCACTGACAAGCTTTGACAGCTCTTTAACGATTTACCTTCAGGTCCATTTCTCTTGCCCAGAAAGCCTTCAACTGTTACTGAAATGAAATGTTATGTCAGCATGGAAACTAATCTGACTTCATTTGCCTCTGCTAGGAATGATGTGTGGTATACTTGAAACGGGGTTTCTGGTCAGCTGAGATCCTGGTTGACAGTGAGTCCATATGGTACATTTAGCATTGTGGATGCTCAACTTTAGGAGATTTGGATGCAAGAAATTATCCTTGACACTAAAATTTCACTGTACATAACAGGATCATGGATGATTCAGAATTGTCCAGCTGCAAATATCGCTTGATACCCCCACTGTGACAGTAAACAGGGAATTATATGTCTGTTGATGGGGTGAGTTTTATGGTGAGCAGAGTTGCACGAATACCTGTGGGCCATCATGGGGAATTTTATTGGTCGTAAGCCGAAGATAAATCATCGATCGACCACAAAGTTGTGTAGTAAGTTTCACATGAAATAAAAATGAAGCAGTAAAAAGTTAAAGAAAGAAAACAGAACAAAAAAAAGACTCTAGGACCCTAATGGAGGCCATAGCCGCACACTGTCGCAGAAACTATAGACACCTGGCTTGTGGGCAGGACTATAGCGTCACTTCCCCAGGCCAATGGGCAGATGCAGCAGTGGCAGGAAAGTGAGGAGGAGCCCCTCCCGGGGTGTCGGTCTGGGATCAGCCTGCAGGCAGACTCTGCCCTGGTGGCTCCTCCGGTTCCTTGCATGATCTCAGCACCAATTTCATTCTGGTTTTCATCTCTGGCTTTGCCACGGCGGCACAACTGCACACATTCACACCCCTCTAACATTTGTTTCAGGAGACAAGGTCATTGGAAATTCTCACTCTTTGGAGTAGCATGTGGAAGTCTGTGTTTTCTGTGGTGTCTGCATTTTATTCCCTGGCCCTGACTGTTCCTGGAAAAGCTTTGTCTTTCTCAGAAGATTTTAGAAACTGATCCAGAAAGGTATCACTGTCCCCTGACGGAGTGGCTCACAGATATTTATTACCATGATCATCACTATCAACACCAACAGCACCATTGTTACCACCTCCATTGTCATAATCACTAGCATCTTCAACATCACTGTCACCACCATCAAAATCATCACCATCATCACTACCACCATTGTCACCATCACCACCACCATCGTGCAGTTCAAAACTCTCACGTAAGCACTGCCTTTGCCAACACTGGAAACTGACAGCTATAAACTGTCAGCCACTCTTAAGGATACTGTGAGACCTTCTTGCCACAACCTCCTGTGGTTCCCAGATCCCGTGCAGTGAGCGTCTGACTCTTCTCACTGTATCTAATCCACAGTCACAATTATTCATTTCCACACAGTAACTGTTCAGGTTTGGTCTCACCTCCCAGGATTTTTTGTAGACATGATGGGGTAATTCAGAGCTTCGAGGAGGCCCTTTCTAAGCAGTTCAGTGTGCATGAAAACAGGCCTGTCTGGAGTTACTCCAGATGTGCCGGAAGTTTGCCTGCTCTCAACGGCGCCAGATACTTGAGGGGAATGAAATGGCCAGGAAGTCACTCAGCGCTTCACACTGAGACAGCATAGGCTGTCTTGTCCTAAACCACCCTGCTCTGGGCACTCCCTCTGAGATGTGAGGTCCATGGCTCACAGTGGGCAGCAGGTGGCAGTCTGGTCTTAGGATTCCAGCTAGAGAGTAAAATGTAGCTAGGGAAAATGTCAGGTGCAGTTTTCAATTTATTTGTACATTTTTTTCTCTGCCAAGCCAGAAATGTACTCCATTTTCTTTAATCAGGTTCATTTGCTTCCTACTGTGTGACTCCAATTGGGTAAGAGCCTGACTACTCTGGTCGCTTTCTTCCCTGGAGTCCGTGTAACGTTTGGGATGTGCCTGAGGCCGGGAGTCGTGAGCCTGGCAGAGACGACGCAAGTGCTGTGTCCACCGCAGAGCTGGCGTCTTGCTCGGTGGCTCCAGCTGGCCTCTTGTGAGGGCGTGTGTGGCCAGGCATGTTTGTCCCCGAGTGGCTGGGCAAGCAGGGCCTAGCAGAGGGAGCTTGGAGGGCCCGCCTGGAGCCCTGCACGGAGCCGGGGTGACCAGAGTGGCACAGTGCGGGCCTCCCAGGTGGCAGCAGCTCTGTTCACATCGCTGCGCTGGAGAGAGATGAAGACGGTCAGCAAAGAGCCCCAGAGCCCTGGCTCCTCGTTCCCTTATTCAGTTATTCATTTGTTCAGCAAAGACTTCCACAAAGCTCCCACGTTCCTCACACTCCCTTTTGCTCATGGTCCAGCCAGGAGGTAGAAACCACCCCACTGGCACGCTAGGGAATTTAATAGGAAGCACAGCACAAGACGCTAGGGCACGAAGAAGACAACCAGAGGACAGCAGGGCCCAGGAAGCAGGGACAGCAGGGTGTGCTGCCAGCCTTCATCGGGAGCCCAGGGTTTGAGGGCGGCTGGCTGGCCCGGTCACTGGGCCACAGGAGGAGTTGAGGACTGTGAGGGTCCCTGCTAAGCTGCCCGAGGTGCGGCCTCACCACACGGGGGAGGAGCGTCCCCAGGAGGCATTCGGGAGGGACAGGTCAGGTCCCTCCTCTGGCTCCCTCCATGGCAGAGCTGGGGGCCCACAGAGATGTATGTGGCTCCCAGGCAAACAGCCGAGTAGCTGTCACTCTTGCTCCACGCTCCTTCCTCCCTTCCTCCACTCAGGAAAGAGCCACTGGGGTGAAGCTGGTCCTCAGTCACGTGACTCCAGCCCAGAGGGCTGACTGGTCAGTGAACTCATTTCCTTTGACTGCTCCAGAGCTGCATAAAAATTCACAAAGCGCTGCATTGTAGCATTTTGTGTCTCCTCTCTTTTGTGAGAAGATTCATATAAAAATACATTCAATCCATCAAACACATGTATGACAGCCTTATGTTTTCTTAGCATGCTTTACTCTTCACACAGTCAGACCCACATGAGGATGTCACAGTGAGTTGCACTTAAGTGAACCCGTACACATGGAGCTGAGGGAAGCCAGTTTTAAACCAAGCACAGCAGCTGCGCTTCCCGATAACTTTCATTATAACGGTGACAACTCTGCCGTTGGATCTAATAAGTCTGACAGTTTGGTGTCCCCTCTCTTTGTTAGGATGTTTACATAGGGATGCAATTTTTAACTCAAGAAATTAGAAGTGAGAGGGATTGGGAGGCTAAATTCCAAAGGAGAGAAGATGGGAGTGAGTGGAAATTCTTCGCAGACAGCCTGTCCTTGCCTTGTATCGAGGGTGTGGCATGCAAGTAGGCAAGCAGTGGACAGGGCCCTGCCGCATAGGAGGCCGCCTCACCTTGAAGATGCCCCTGAGCTCAGCGGGTCTTCAAGACTACGCATGGTCAGGCCTGGCAAGTGCTTGGGAGGGAGAACGCTGCAGGTCCTGGGAGACAGGAGCCCAGAGGGCTAGTGAAGGAAAGATGTCAGACGAGAGATACTGAACACGGAGGGTGTTGCTTTCTAAGTCTTTAAAAGTATTTTTCAGGCTAGAAGCTTGGAAACTATGTTCCCCTTCTTCTTTGCCAGCAGTGCTCTGCATGCTTTCCATTCTGTCTGTAAGATAAGCCCCTTTGAAAACTGTGAAGGTGACAGGACCCTTCAGTAGCTCCACAGGACGTCATGGTTCTGCTCTGGCAGTGCAAGAGTCACTTCAAGGCCTCCTGGTCACGGGCATCTTGGGCATGGAGGGCCCATGAACCCTGCGACAACTCTCCGTGGCCACCCAACCCTTGGAAGCGTCAGCTCCTAACCAACACAACCTGCAGGCAGTGGTGGACTCTCAACACACCCACTCTCAGGCTCTCACTAGGCTCGCCCGACCCGATTCCCACGTCACTGTTTCTATGAACTGTGAACTTCATATGCAGCTTCAGAACGAAGACTCTTCCTTTTAAAGAAGAGTTTTAATAGTGCCACTCACTATTTCCCTGAAGACCGTGGCATGCGGAAGGGGTAGACTGTGGTGGTCAGAGCCCAGAGGTCTCTGGTGAGGCAGGAAAGAATTTTGTCCCTGAGACCAAACAACGCCATTCCATTTCTCTTACTTTTTCCTCTCACTGCACCCTTTAGGAAAAGCTGTACTGTGTTTTCCCTACATAGTACTAAACGAGCTCGTAAACATAATGCAGCTTTATGAATTGCCAAAGGTGAGGGAAGTGTTTATGGTCATGATTTCTTCTGTACATCTTTTCATGTTAAGAGGGACACACAAATGCTTCTGTTGGGACCATTACCAGAATGGCAGTGTGTGGTGTCCCAAGGCCACATGTCCCTGACCTTTCCGACCTTTCTGAAGAAGGCCCAGGCTGAGCCACACAGAGCAACCTGTGAGGCCGTGGTCCACACAGGTGGGTGGGACATTTCGGCATTGGAGCTAAGATGCCGCAATAGGTACTAATCAATGTTTGCTCCAGCCGTTTGCTGTCCTGTGGTGCCCCACATGGGTGGTTCATCCTTCGGGTCCCAGGATGCTTAGGAGTAGACGAAGCGGAGCCCTGCCCCACCCACGGCCCCTCTGCAGAGAAACACCCTCTTAGCACGTGAGCGGGTCTCTGCAGCCACGGCCAGGCTCTGCGCAGGCTCCATCCTGAGCATCCTCGTAAGAATGGGTCAGGACAAAACGGAACACCCTCTAGAAAAGCAGGAATCGGACCCTTCCAATGTCCAAAGAGTGAAGAGAATAATCAATTTATTCCATTGCTTAATGAGCTCTGTTCCCACTGGCCTGGGCACTGTGGCTGGCCCCCACTCTGGTCCTCCGTGAGGGCCACCGTCATCCCTGGGAGGCCTTTGGTGGGTCACAAGCCCCACTGTCTCTCTTTGCCCCAGAGCAGCAGCACGAGAATGCAGGATGTCAGTGGACTGACCCTACTAGGTGTCCCAAATCGTTCTGTCCTTCCGGGATGTCCTCTTCTCTCCCAACCAGATGGAAAGAGCTGGGGACAGAAGCTGTGTTCTGGGAGCCACATTCAGCCTCCCTGGCTGTCCTACCTGGCAGCTTAGCAGAGAGGATGAGGACGCGGGACACCACATGATCTCCCCTGGCCACCAGCTTTCCTGGGATACCCACGTTCAGCAGCTTTACAGGGAGAGCGAAGAGCCGGTAAGCCCTCCACATCTCGGTCTATGAGGGTAACCCACCCATGAATAAAACGAGACCATGCCTTCATTCCAGTGGCTGGGAGACGGTGGGAGGGGCGCTGCTGGCTCCCGGCTGCTCTTTGTTGACCTTCGTCAGCTGGCTTCTTCTCTGCCTTCTCACCTAAGCATTTTGCATGCGCTTGTTTGGGAAGCTGCTACCCAGCCCGTGTCAGGAACAGCAACTGCAGAGGCTAGGGAGGGCCTTACTCCTACACCAGCCCAAGAACCTCCAGCAAAGTCAGTCATCTACTCGGCCTGGCGACGTGCCCCTGTTTCAGCGGGTCGCTGGATGTAGGACAGGTGCCAGTGGGCTGGGTGCTCAGCGACTGCGGGGGAGGCCCCTGCATAACAACAGGACCAAGTGAGGCTGTCCCAAAGCTACACACCCTCTGCTCACCAGGGCAGCACAGTGCCCACAAGTGCACACACTTCCACAGCTGCCCTGGCACAGCCTCCTGAGGTGACCAGTGGAGTCAGCTCCGCCGAGATCCTGTGTGGTCCTGTGTGTCTGCACCAAGGGATCCAGCCACCGTCAGAGCCAGCATATCTGTCACTCGGCTTCAGGGGCATCGGACGCACCTTCTCATGCTGAGAGCTAATTGCCCTATTTTCAAGCCTGGCTCTGTCCCACTTGTGATATTTTCCAATTGCAGTGATATATCTGTCCAGCCACCAGGCTCTGCCAGAGCTCTCACTGGCCTGCAGCATCCTTGGGTGGGGAGCAGGGGAATTTTTCAGAGATACAGCCAACAGAGGGACATTCTCTCTGAGTAAAAAGTGGTGGAGGAAAACCATGGTTTCTTAATAGCACAGAAAAAGGCATCTTGCTGTGCATTTCCCCCGATCTTCATGAGATGAATATGCCCAATCATGGAAGTTACCAAGATCTGCTGATTTCAAATAGTGTAATGAATGCATTACAACAGTAATTAAGGCAGTGAGGTGCAAGCATAACAGAGCAGGGCTCTGCACTGGCACCAAAGCAGCCGTGGGTGAGACACAGGCGAGCGACGAACAAACAGAAGAGCAGAGAACCTACAGGCAGAGCAGCTACCTACAGGCAGAGAAGAGACCTACAGGCAGAGAAGGCCCTGGCGCAACACTGAGCTGGGCCCTAGATTTTATACTCCATCATCTTTATGACTTTGGAGTAAGAAAAAATAGGTACTTGTTTTACCCTGTGCTTCGATCTTATTAATTTATGACTAATATTTACTGATCCCTTGCTATGTATAAAACATTCTGGAGACCAGTACAGAGAATGCAGAACATTGCATAAAATGTTGATCCTTTTCCTCCAGGTGATTATAGGCCAGTGGAGGAAAAGTGATTCTATCTAGGATACACATGACAAAAAGAGTTGGCATAGTGGCTGTATGTCCTGTGAGTAGAATACTATTTTCTCTTCAGTTTAGAAGAAAAGAAAATTAAGGGAAGATTGTGCAAGTGCCATTTGGCTTTGGCCTTGCAGGCAAGCAGAGTTTCCATAATGGGTGCTGCAGGGTGGCGGGGGTGGGATGGAGGATGGGCAGGCAGAGAGGAGTGGATAAAAAGATGCAGAAACTTCAAGTAGGAAGTGAAGGGAGTTGGACCCCGAAAGGGCAACATTAACGGAATTATGGGAGCTTTAAACATCAGGATGAGGACTTTCAAATTTATTTTGCAGGTAAGAAGGGGGCTGTAGGGTTGTTTCTCAGAAGAGGAGGGTTAACATCAATGTGGTGATTTAGGAAAATCATTCGTCCCCTTGGTCTTATGGATGGACATTACTGCTGGAAAAAGGAAGTGGGAGCATGGAAAAGGGCTATGAACATAATGAGAACTGCCACAGCTGCCGGAACAGCACGGCTTAAATAACAGAACAACAGGATTGTATTATCTCACTTTAAGAGGCCGGTGGTCCGTGGTCAAGGCACAGGCAGGGCTGGTTCCTTCTGAGGTATCTCCATGGCTGCCTTCTCTCTCTGGCCCCCACTAATCCTCCCTAATGCCATCCTCTCAAAATGGCATCCACCATGTCGGACTGGGACCCAGTCTATGACCTCATTTTATCATAAACACGTTTTCAGAGACCCTGTTTGTGAGTCTAGATATAATCACACCAGGGTTAGGACTTAAAGACAATGAATTTTGGTTGGCACAATTCATTCCATAACAAGACCAGTCAGAGCTTGACATTGCATGGTGACTTCCCTGGTGCCATGACTAATGCAGAGCTAAGTGCCTGGGGGAAAGCAGGGTGCAGGATGGAGGCACCCATAGAGATGGCTTTTTCTAAAAAGCAAGAGAAGAGAGAGAGACAGGAACAAGTCTCAGGTAGTGAGACTCAGCAGATAAAGGCTTTGTTTGTCTGCATAGGACAGAATTTAAGATGCTTGTAGATGAACAAGCAGGAGACAAGAAAAAGCAGGATCTGGGCTGGGGATGTGGGCGCAAACTGGTTGGCCTTCAATACAGAGGCCTTTTCCTCCAGTGAGCCTAGAGAAAAACAATGAGGATAAATGGTTGCCAAGATGCACAGACACGTAGAGGGTGAGAACTAAGGGCTCTTGCGTCTCTGTAAAGCTCAAAACAGGCGGAGGAGGAAGCATCTGGACGCACTAATGAGCTTGAGTGTTCTGTTTGGGAGTCCAAAGACTGAGGGAGTCAGAGTTTCTGGGGAGCCCCGAGCCCCATGGGTCATACCCCATCTGTTGGCTGCTCTCAGATCAGGCTGCTAATTGCCCTCAGCACAAAGGAGAGGCAGACAGGAGTGGTAAAAATGGAGCAAATGCTCATGCTGAACAGTCTTAATACAGGAAAAGCAGCTTTGCCTTGAACCCTTTCAGTCTGGATGCACTGGCCACAACATGCTTGCCCCCGAAGTCTGCTCTCCACAGTAGCTTTCATTGTGCTGTCATGGCTGCTTGGAGGTCCTGAGTTAACTCAAAACCTTTACCTTTCATGGTCATTTTGACTTTGAGGAAGAATCAGAAGTCACATGATCCCAGATGTGACGAATAAGGTGGATGAGGACATAGCTGTGTTTTCACCAACCTACTTTTTACTGGAATGGCTCTTGGTAGCAGCATTCATCATATTTGTGACCACACCTGATAAAAAATAAAAAACTTCCAGTACTGCTTCAGACAGTGGCAGGAACAATAGGATAACTGTGGTCAAGGCAGGGAGGAGTGATTTGAAGGGTATGGGTGGCAATGTCTTTTATTGCCATATGTTTTTAATTTAAACATATATATATATATATATATATATATATATATATATATATATGGATGGACATATATTACACATATGTAACACCATTTTGCAAATTTTACCCTCTGAAACCCTTAGCTATTATTATCTTATTTCTTCATCGCATGACTGTGATTACCCACAGATAGGAGATCCTTTAGGCTATCCTAGGCCTAAATGTATCTCGACCTTCAAATGTCCCTCCTGGACCTGATGGGGCTAAAACAGACCCCCTTTCCACATTTGGCAAGACCCCCTGGGCAGACCTTTCCCAGGGCACAACCAGGACTGTTTCTCACCTTGGACCTTGAACCTGGTACTTTCATAACATGAAGTACTAAAGCTTCTCACCGAGGCTTCCAAAGTAATTTAGTGCCCACAGTGAGAGTCCCCAGGAAGCTGGCTGCTGGCACTTCATAAATTATTTCAGTTTCCTGCATTTTTATATCAGAGTGTCATATCCTTTCAATTCTAATATATATCACTTTAAGACACGATGTCACTCTAAAATTTTTGAAATATGATAGAAAAGATTTTTCCCTCTTTTGGTGCATACAATGGCTCTTGTTACTCAAAAATAGCCAGTTTTACTCTCTAATTGATCGACAGAATGGTTTCCAAAAATGTGTTTGAAGTCAACTGGTTTTTGCCAAGATGACTATTTTATATTATAAAAATGATATACATGCTGGTTATGTTTCTAAGTCAGTCTAGAAAAATCTATGTGACCCTAACAGGGAAGGGGATCTTCTGGTGCTATATCATGCCGTCCGAGGCTTCCTCAGCATGAGAGAAGGTGCTCAGACCCAGGTGTGTCAGAGGAGGCCAGGTGTCCATTTCAGAGCACTTTCTCTGGGACTGGAGGTGCTCCTTGACTTACGCCAACTAGGACATGGGGAGGGCTAGCTAAGCTATCCCAGAAAACCCTGGGCATAGTGACGCAGGATCAATCCTTGAATGACAAGAAAAAAGGAAAACAGGATGGACCCTGGGACGGTAGCCCAGGGCAGCAGTGTGTCCACTACACCTGGGCCACAAAAAAAAAGCAAGAGGAAGCACGTTTTCTCTCCTTCTCTTTGGGTAAGGCTGCTCGCAAACCTCTGATTTTCTCCATCCTGCCTCTGTCTCATGCTCCTGTTTTTGTGGAGGTCAAGTAGCTCGCACCCAAAATGGCGTTTTCAGAACCTAGTGTGGGTCCAGTTCCTAACGGGAACTGTAAGAAGAGAGAAACACATTAAGATAAGTTACTAACTCAGATGTTTGTGGGTTTGAAACACTATTTCATTACCCAACATTTCAATACATTGCAAGTTGGTAAAATTCAGGCCTTGGCAACATAAAGAAAAACAAGGGGAATAATGGTTGGAGAGAGACAGCCGGACCTCAAACTCCACTGTGTGGGGCTGCTTCTTCAGGATGCTTTTCTCGTTATTCCCTCTACTCATGAAAACTCCCTGCCCCACTTCTATGACCACCGAGCCATAGCGCCCTAAGGAGGCCCATGAGAATGTGCTTGGCAGCTGCAGAGAAATGGGAAGGGGACTGTCAGACGATGATGTAAGTTATGGACCCCTTGCAGATTCATTCACCAGGGAAAGGCCACTGTGTGGAGTTATAGATGAGTTACTATATAGCTATATGATAAATGACAGATACAAACACACTGTATTTCGCCAGCTTTAAATCACCATCAACTATAAGATGCACCATTATTTTATAGACCACTAAGAAAGGGAAAGTACTACCAATGACAAGAGCCATCAATTGCAAAATTCACAATTTCAATGATAAATGTGACCAAAAAGTTTTATGGTCAGTAGACATTCTTTCCAAAATTAGATAATTTTTTTGGTTAAATTACAGTACAGTTGAAAATAAGTAGGTAGGAGTGATATGTCCTGAGTAACTCTAAGGAAGCTCCCGTAGCCATTTAGGAGCAGGTTTGCCACTGAAATTTTGAAGAGTTAGTTTTCTTTTTCATTGAAAATCCAAGCAACTAAGATATATTGCCGGGTCTTCTAGATTACTAGTTCAAAAATTCTAATATTGAGCATGAACGGTAAGCTACAAGTGCACTAGCAATATATTATGCGAAAGTCACTGTGCTAGGCTGCGGGCAAAGCACAGGACAATGTGGACTACGTCACACCTCTTGAGATGTAACAAAACTGAGAAGAGAAATCAGATTAAATAACACAAATTGTTCCCCAACAGCGCAGACTGATGTGCCCTTTGATGACTGGGCCAGGAAGGATGGCTGGGACCTGGCCCCAGTGGGGAGAAGTTGACCTGCAATTGGGTCTGGAGGAATAATTATGATTCAGGTGGTGGTGACTGGTACTAAGTGCTCTGTCTTAAGGAGAGCAAATAGCACCATGTGAGCCCGTGAAATGTCCTGGGGCCAGCCAGCTGCCAAATACCCTGAGGAGAATTTAGCTGGTGCCTCTGGAGGACACAGAGGGGGCTGTTGCACAGTCTTCTGTCTTTACCACCTTCCTTTCCTTTGGTCAGCAAATCTAAGCAAGTCTTCAAATTCAGCTCTTTTTAGCTATGCCTCCTGGTGGACCAAAACTATGGTCCTAACTATGTTTCGTCATGGGGTTCATGGGTAGTTGTGGGATGGGAGATCGAGAGGCACTGGAGAGTGTTCTGGGCGCAGGGCTGTTAACACCACACTCCTGATCTCTGCACCGCCCGGGTCTCCCAGGAGCTGTGATTAACAAAGGCAAGGTGCATGAGTGCTCCAGTTGCCTGCGTCTGTGACCTACATCCCCGCACAGCTCTCCAATATGTGAGGCTGGGTTGGACTCATTTGCCCAGGCCTGAGATATAAGTAACTGCTCTCTTTCTGGCCCAAATTGAGTTTCAGATTGTATTACTGCACAAAGAAAGAGCGAATATATACATCTCTGATGTATAAGAACCAGAAGAGAGTTTTCATTTCCTATTAACAGCTGTGTCTTCTTCCAAGCATAACTCACCTGAAAACACAGCTTGGCGTGTTGGTCCAAAGTGTGGAACAAAGTAGATGGAAGCAGTAGGATCAAGGGGACAGAGACAACTTCTTACAAAATTGGAACAGATAGACTGACAAAAGAGTAAAACTCAAATCTCATAGAATTTTCTGTCTGTTGAATATCATTTATTGAAAAGAATAAGTTATAGGAAAACCTACAAACTACGATTTACCAAGGAAAGTATATTGGAGTTCTCCAGAGAAACGATGCAACAGGATATGTACAGCTGTGTAAGAGATTTAGGATGGGAACCAGCTCAAGAGGTCGTGGAGGCCGAAAGTCCTACAGTCTGTCACCCGCAAGGTGGAAGCCAAGAGGTCAGTGGTGTGACTCACCCTGAGAGCAAAGGCTGGCGAGAGTGAAGTAAGGCTGGTGAGAGGGGCATTGTCCACTGGCATTAGTTCCAAGAAGACTGAAGGCTGACAACCAGGCCTGGTGTCCAAGGACAGGCAATGGCGTCTAGCCCAAGAAGAGAGAGGGTCAGCCCCTCCTCCTCATCCCGTCAGGACCTTCTGTCAATGACACAATGCCGGCTCACCATGTCCAAGGTGGAGTCTCAGTATGTGGCTCCGATGCCAACCTCTTCCAGAAGCACTCTCACAGACACACGGGCAATGTTTTACTGGCTCTGGGCATTCCTCAGCCTCACCCATTTGACATCTAAAATGAACTATCCACCGAAAGATAAAATTTTGTGATAGCTTTCGATGAACTGTGAACTAAAAATACAGTGAATGTCTAAATTTTAAAAAATGATAACAATAAAAGACACATGTCCCTCATAATACTCCCAGCTTCAAACACGCTCCCCTTCAACGTTCCTGACACTCGGTGGAGCAGTTCTGGAGGTCCCTTCATGAGGGTCTTTGGTTATGTTGTCATGACCACCCCAACGTCCCAAATCCAATGAGACGTTTCCCTTTCGTGACTATTTTGACTTTGGGGAACAGCCAGCAGCCCTGTGACACTTCATCTGATGTGTAAGGCAGATGAGGACTCTGCCACGCTGCTACGAGTTGGCTTTTCCACTGGGTGGCCCTGGGCAGCGGCATTCACTGTTCACTTGATTGTACCTGGTAAAGAAACTCACAAAGTAGATTCCAGAACTGCTTCAGAAAAGGGTAGGATGATGACATGAGTGTGTTTGAAGTGAAAGGCAGGCGATGGTAATGTGTCTTTTACTTTAATAATTTTTTAAACTGTTTAGTATATCCTATCTTATCAATATAAGCAATCAGAATGTTTCAGATCTTAAAAAAATGTTTTTCAAAAGCAAATTGGGGAGAAGACCACGAAGGCCTTCTGAAATTCCAGAATGAGGGAAGCAGCTCTGAGCCTGACTCGGCACTATGGCTTTGCCGACAGCAGCAGCAGGCGGGACAGCTAATGGGCAGCACTCTCCGCCCTCTGCCCTCTGCCCTTCACGGTCAGGACGGTCCCGTGGGTGAGGGAACTGTGCAGCCCGCGGCCTCAGAATCCTGCTTCCTCTCAAATGGTCACCGGAGAAAGGTCCCAAGGAGCTCCTGGCTGACCCTTTGTTTCAAGCAGTTGTAGGAAACAAGCCTGCCTGTCACATCCCACTATAACATCATGTCATTATTCTCAAAAAGCGAGGAAGATTCTACCTGGTTTTCATCCAGCTGCACTGAAAAGAGTGGGGTTCAAGTCCAGCTTCTCCACAGGAGCTCACGCCGTGCCCCGAGCTCCACGCACATTGTTCCCAGAAGGTGAGGTGTGCCCACCTTTACGCCTGTGGGCACGTGTGGGAGCCGCGTGGGCCCGGGCTGCTCTCCTTCCTGGGTCAGATGCTTAGAGCACTTGGCTAGCATGCACAGGGTATCAGGTTCAAAGCCCAGCACTGAAAAGAAAATGGCCCTAGCCAACATGGTGGCCAGCCCTTGCCCCAGCTCGCTCGAGGCTCAGGCAGAGGGGTCCCAAGTGCGAGTGTAACCCAGGAGACTCTGACGTAGTGAAAGCCTGTCTCAGAGCATAAGATAAAGATGTGGGGTGTTACTGCGTGTGAAGGCCAATCCCGGCACTGTCCAGCAAAGGCTCATGTTAAGAGGCGCTGCCCAGGTGGAAGGAGAGGCCACCTGCTTGGCCTCGCTGCACAGGCCAAGGCTCTGCTCTGCCGGCTGCTCTCCTGCCCACCAGGGCCAGGGCGGGAGAGGCGAGAACTCACACACCAGTGGCCTAACAACAGGCGTGCAAGCACACACATATACACACATGCCTCACACATATGTACACATGACCACACGCATGTGTGCACACCCTCACTTGTGAGGGCACACACATGCATTTGTGCATGCCCATACAAACACACATGTGTGCACACACACGTGCACACACATGCACACAGGTGCACACATACGTGCACACACACATTGTTTTTTCTTTAATCATCAGACTGCTTCTTTTCAGGAGCAAATTCCCGGCTCTCCCCTGTGGCATTTCCTGTCTGAATTCACAGTTGGAAGTGTTGGCGTCAAAGGCTGTAAATAATGCTCCCCAACTAAATGACACCTGCTAGAAAGTCACTCTTCATGGGCTCAAGAGACTGAAGGCTGGAGGGGACGATGAAAGACAGATCCGAGCTCTTCAAACATCACTCTGTTGATTTATGGATGACAAAGTGCGGGACCCGTCGACGCAAGCACCACCACGGGAGCTGAAACGCAACACCCGCCCGGAGCTGCGGCTGCCTGTACGAGGATTTCAGGAAGTCAATTTATTTTTAAATGGAATTTTAACTCTGGTGAAAGGAGTCACCGTGAATCTTTTATTTATATGGAACTGCCTTGAGCAGAGAAGAATTGAGCACGCACTCTTAGGGTCTGGAGAGGCCGGAAGCTCCGCAAACTTCAGGAGGAGCTATTTCCTCCGTTATTTATTTACATGCCACCTGGCTGGGTGGGGAGAAGAAGGGTCAGACTGCTGGGCGCCCTTTCAGCTTCGGGTTGCATCTCTCACCAGGAGGGTGACAGGGGCCTCCTCAGGTAAGGGCACAGACCGCCGCGCCCGCTGCAGGTGGTGAGGAGCCGACCTGCCATCCTCAGACAGGTGGCACGTGTTTTCCCGTCACCTAGTCAAGACGAACGCTACTGCCCCCTCTCTCCATCAGCCCTGGCCAAGGGCACTTTACATCTTGGAGTCTAAGTGCCCAGGTGGGTACAGGCCTGTGGCTTTCTGATTCCCAGAAGCTGGGGATGCTTCTCCCCATTCCTGGGCAGGACCTGGCCAGAGCCGGCACTGCGGGAGCTGATGTGGGGGCCGTGGGGGACTCTGCACTGTCCAGCCCCTGGCCGTGGTTGCTAGGCACAGGGAACTTGTACTCACAGCCAGAACAATAGAGTGCTGAGCAGCCAGCCGGAAGGGCCTGTCTCCGGCCAGCCAGCAGGGGTCACGGAGTGAGCAACAATCCAAAAGACTGCACGTTGCGGACGTGGTAAAGGGTCCTCTCCCCGGGCCGACCAGCAAGGCCCGCTGGCAGTGCAGCACAGGGACCTCCCCTGGGAGGGGCCACAGCAGGACCTTTTTAAGCACTGCGGTCCTGACATCACACCACACTGAGGGGACTCAAGGTCACACCCAGCCTGCCAAACTGAGTCCCCTCCCAGCAGCTGGTCAGCGTCTCAGGTGACCTTTGGTCACTTTCTGTGGCTCCCTGGCTCCTTTGTAATGACACAGGAAAATATTTTGATACTATTATAATGTACAAGATAATCTACATGAGTTAACAAGGATCCACACTGCTCATTTTAGCTCTAATTAGAATCTAAAATAAATTCTCTACTCTGAAATCCGTATCATTTAATCACAGAATTACATGTCCTAGCCAAGAGTCCCTGTATTCTGGTATCTCTCGGATAAACGGTGTAGAATGGATTACATGCTTTTAGTTTGATATCGTGAACACAGATATGTGCTTTTGGAAGGATCACAAAGAAATCCCTTAAGCACCGTTGACGTCTCTAGTTCCTGCCCCAGCACCCCGTGGGGTTTGGGGGGACGCCTGGGAACGACGGCCCAGTGCACAGCATAGCAGGCAGACAGCTTTGATCAATTCCCGGGACCGACCTCTTCCCCACCTCCCCAGAAATCAGACCCCAAATCACACTTAGCAGAATCAAAGGAGATTCAAGGTAATTCTGTCCATTCACCTTCCAAAATATGCACACAGAAGTGATATCCTGCATGCACCCAGCCCCAAGAACCACAGCGCTGCTCTCTGCTCTGTCCTGCCACTCTGGGCAACTCACACAGGTGGATTCACTCTGCGGTGTGGCCTCTGTCCCACTTCTCTCCCTCAGCATGGTGATTTCCTGATTCACTCCTGTGGCTATGTGTTGCAGTAGTTTAGTCTTTGGCATCCACTGTATGCATCACCCAAATATCACCTCCTTTTATCCGTTACTTGGTTGGTGAACTTTGGAATTTGTTTAGACTTTTTCATGGTAATGAATGATGCTGTTTTGAATGTTTGTACATTGAGTGGATGTATGTTTTCAATTCTCTTGTTTTGAAATCACCAGGATGAAATTGCAGAGCCAGATGGCAACTCAGTGTTTGTTTGTTTGTGAAAGTGTCTCACTGTGGTCTCAGACTCACGGCCCAAGCGACCACCCCACCTTAGCTTGCCCTAGCTTGGACTAGAGCCACGCACCACTATTCCCATGTTACGGCGAACTTTGGGAGAAACTGCCAAGCTCCTTGACGGAAAGGGCACCAGTTTAGATGCCTGGCAGCGGTGTGTGAGGATCCCGCCCCCTCCACATACTTGTCAACACTTCTATCCTCCTTTCGTTCTGGCCGGGCTGGTGGATCTGGAAACTGCACAGTTGGGTTTGAATTTGTATCTCTCTGGTGACTAACGACGCTTCACAGCTGTTCACGTGCTTGATGGCCATTCTAGACCTTCTTTGAAGGTTTATTCCAACCCTGTGTCCACTTTAATTGGGTTGTCTTTTTATGTTTGTACAAGTTTTTATTTTTACAAGTCCTTTAGTCCTCTGACTTTCAAGTAGCACTATGTCACACTCCATGGATTGTTTTTCACTTTTGTGAAAGTTTCATTTGAAGTCAAAATTTTAATTATGATGTTTGACACAGCATTTCTCTTGTTGTTTATACATTTGGTGTTGAATCTAAGATACCACTCCCCAATCCAAGGTCACAGACTTACGGCTGTATCCTTCTAAGGGTTTTATGGTGGTGTCTCTTATATTTAGGCCTATTGTACATTTGAGTTAAGTTTTATATAGCATATGAGATAATGGTACACTTCATTATTTTCCATTCTTTTGAACCTTGTCAAATGTCAGTTGAACATAGATAATGAGATTTATTTCTAGAGTTTCAATTCTGTCCCAATTATATAGATGTTTCTGTCACAATACCTCATATCTTAATTAGTGTTATTGGGGAATCCCTGAAATGTTATTATCAACTTTTGCAGTAAGCTCCAGTCTCCTGCCCAGTGTACAATGCAGACCAGAGGGGAAAAAAAAAACCTAAAAGACAGAACTAAGAGAAACAGAAATCAGGGCAGGATGACGAAGGTCAGAGCAACTGACTAAGGCCCTGGCCATTCCAAGATACTGTTTTTTTTTTTTTCAGTACCAGGTATTGAACTTGGAACCTTGCACTTGCAAGGCAGGCATGGTACCACTGAGCTAAATCTCCAGCCTAGTCACTGCTTTTTATCAGAGATCAATTGGGGTAAAGGTGAGCTCCATGGAAGGGCAGCACCATGTGTGAGTGTGTACAGTCATGTGGTTTCTATGGAAATTAATGTAGGCAAGCCTTGTAAGGGACAAGACAATACATTCTCGAACTACGAACAAAACAGACAAAATATACGGTTGTAATTTGAGCACCGTCCTTCTAGTAAGAAGGTTTTAGTAGTGGAAATGGAATTTGGGTGTGAGTCACTCTCACCTCCACACTTTGGCCGGACTCCTCTCTTACAACAAGCTAACTGCGGGGTGAAGGTGTTCCAGCCTGCTTTGGGCATGATCAGTGTTATGGTCCCTTGAACCGTGACTTCACAGTAAGTTTTAATCTGGGAAGGGTGAATGCTCTAATATTGTAATTCTTTTTTAAGACTTTCCTTTCTTTGTCTCTTTTGTGTTCTGTGTAATTCCATGTGAATTTTAGGATCAGCATGTCAATAACCACAACAAATTAGTTGGACTTCTGATTAGATCTACAGCTCATTTGGCAAATATTACCACCTTACCAATATTAAGTCTCTGACTCATGAACATGGCATATCTTTCTATTTATTTAGTTTTTCTTAAATTGCTTTAGATAATGTTATACCCAGTGTACAAATCTTGTACTGTAAGAGTTAAATGTATTTGTGATACTCAGGCCACTGAAATTGCTGTTTTAATTTTACTTTTTAATTACTCATTGCTAGTACTTACAAATAGATTTATCTCTTGTATATTGGTATCCTGCACCTTTCTAAATGTATTTTATTAGTTGTGACAGAATTGTTGTGAATTCTTTAGGATTTTCTGTTTACAAGACCATGTTATTAATGAATAAGGCTAGTTTTATTTCTTTTTCAGTATTGATTCTTCTTAAGATTGACTGCTGCTGGCTAAAAAGTGAAGGACAACACTGAGAAAACTGGGGGACAATGGAAAACCACGTCTTGCTCCTAAACTTATGGCAGGGTACGTGTTTCACATTTCCAGTGTTCCCTGTGGATTTTATTTTGAAAGCAAGTTGAACGAGTTTCCTTCTATTACTAATTGGTTGGTGTGTTTTTCATAAAAAGGGCTATTTGGTGTTTTTAAAATGAAAAAGCAAGGAAGATGCATCACAATGCCTGACTTCAAAATAAAGCTACAAAATTTTAGTAACCAAAGCAGCATGGTAACAGCATCAATCAGATACAGAGACCAGTGGAGCAGGACGGAGATCACAGGTCCAAAGCCACAACTTTACAGGGAACAGATTTTCACTAAAGACACTCACAACACACAGGATAAAGAAAAGTCTTTTCAGTAAATGGTGCTGGGAAAATTGGATCTCCAGATGTAGAAGAACAGAACTAGACCTTCTCCATATCTCTAAACGCCAGAACCAAATCAAAATGGAGGAAAACAGAGGAGATTCTTAAAAACATTAATCTGGAAAAGTTTTCTGAGCTATGATGCTAAAGGTACAAGCGACAAAAGCAAAAATCAACAAATGAGACTGCAACAAACTAAAAGCTCTGCAGAGGTCACAACAAAACTGAGACAACTACCAGCAGGAGAGACTACTCACTACAAATGTGACAAAGGACTGATTTCCAGAATATACAACGAACTCAAGTAACACGGCAGCAAAAAGCCCAAGTAATCAGATTTTAAAATTTACGTAGTCTGAACAGATATTCTTTTAAAAATATGCAAATGGACAGGTACATGGAAGAATGATTGATATCACTAACCACTATGGAAATGCAAGTAAAAGACATAATGAAATATCATTTCACCCCAGTTAGAATGGATACCATCAAAAAAGTCCAGGAAAAAAATTACACATGCTGGGCCGGGGAGTTAGCTCAGTGGTTCCGGCGCCTGTCTTGCAAGCGCAAGGGCCCGGGTTCGATTCCCAGTAACCACATAACAATACTGGGTGTGGAGACCCACACCCAGCAGCAACCAGTACCACATACCACAGTGCCGGGCGTGGTGGCTCACGCCTGGAATCCCAGCACTCGGGAGGCAGAGGCAGGAGGATTGCTGTGATGTGAGTTGGAGGCTGAGCTCAGGGCCAGCCTGAACCACAAAGCGAGACCCTGTCTCAAAAAAAAAAAAAAAAAAAACCTAAAAAAAAAAAAAAAAAATTACACATGCTGGCAAGATCCAGACAAAAGGGATGCATGTGCTTCATTTTTGGAAATACAAAGTCGTACAGTCATTATGGAAAGCAGTACAAAGGTTCCTGAAAGATACTAGCCACAGAACGATCATAGGTCCAGCCACCCTGTGCCTGGGCATACATCCCAGAGAAATGAAATCAGGACACTGAACAGGCATCTGGGCTTCTGTGTCTGATGCAACACTGTTTATAGCAGCCAAGACATAGTGTCCACTTAGCTGTCCAGCCACGGATAAAGGGATCAAGAAAACACGAGGGCCACTTTGACATCTATACTACGAAACATTAGTCATCAAAAGAATTTAATCTTGTCATATGTAGCCCAGACAATTATAAGAGGTGCTCAAAATATATGATAAATATTCAAGTTAAGACATTTTTTACAGTAAAAGTCACACTGCTATGAATCCCCTTCAAAATATTTCCCCTCACATCAACACACTTAGCTCATCATTCCAGCCACTTTCTGAAGCAGTGCTGGGCATCCTTTTCTGTGAGAGATGTGATCACACACACGATGAATGCTGTTGCAAAGGGCCATGCAATGGGAAGACATCATGGAAAATATGACGCTGCATCCTCAATCAACTTCCCCACTGGACCTGGCACCGTGCGACTTCTGGCTCCTCCTCACAGTCAACACGGCCATAAAAGAGAAATATTTTGAATGGGTTCAGGATATCAAACCAGCCACAATAGTGCAACTGCAGACAGTCACAAAAGACTTCCCAAGGTGCTTCCGAGAGAGGCTGGAATAACTCTGTTCAAAGCAAGGTTGGTATTTTGAGAGAATCATTTCCAGTGCCTTTATGGTTTACAGAATGTACATATTCACAGTATATCTCATTCATGACGAGTACATGGTGCTGACAGTTTGCAGTGTAGTTTTCAGCGAAGGCACCCTGTGATGTGGCAGAATCTTCCAGAGTCGTTTAGCGATACAGCTCCAAGCCATGAGGTCAGGTGACTGGTTACCCTGGAAGCTTTCCATTTTAATTCTTTAAGAAACTGCTCAGGTGATTCTTAGGAAAAAAGAGCTCTATTATTGAATGCATTCCCAGTGAAGTCCCTTGGATTAAAGCCCCTGGCTGCACCCTTTCCTTGCTGCCTGACTGATGGCCAGCGGCTCTCGCCCACTCCAGAAGCATCGATGGTCTCCCAGGCTCTGGGCCTCCCCAGGCACACATAACGCATAATCCACAACACAGTCTCTGAAGGGTCATTTATACGGGCTGCAAGGCTGCAGTTCCGCTGGAGAATGGTACAATTTCTAATCTCAGCTGCACCACTGTCACTCTCGGGGCTACTCGGGGCTCTGGGGACCCCCATGTGGGCTGCCAGGTGTGTGACAAGTTCCCAACGCTGGGCGACTCCCTCTTTCCACAGTAGGGTCCTCTGCCAGGTCCCAAAGGCCCAGGGCCCACATGAGTGCCAACACATGACAGAGAGGAAGGAATGGTACCTGGCCTGGCACACGCTGCCCCGGCACTTAGCGACAATGCTCTCAGGGAGGGGAAGGCAGTCGTGGTCCTGAGCCAGACTGAAGAGTAACGCTGTACCGCAAGTCGCTCGTACACGCCAGCTTGTACAGCAGAGACTCCCAGTCCAGCCAGAGCAAAGAGGGACCTGCAGAGCGATCTCTGCCCAGCCTGTAATTCAAAATAAATAGAATAAAAACTCGTCAAGCCTTCTCAAATGTGTGGGAGACACTGGATCCTGGAGGCCCAACCCCCTGGGGACTGGAAACTCCCCGAGGATGGAGCGCTACCCAGAACTGCCATGCAAATCACAGGGAGCGCATCGTAGAACACTAATTGATTCCCACACCAAATAGGTCATAGGCCAGTGCTCGAGACTTGTTTCTTTTCAACAAATATTTATTAAACATCGCACTGACCTGCAGAAAGCCTTCCTCAAGGGGAGAGAAACAGACACCGAGCATGATGGAAGGTTCTCACTCAGTGTTTATTTGGAAAAGACCCAACAGGCTTCTATTAAGCACCTACTGGTTGCTGTTCAGTGTGTTAGGAGGTGGGTTACAGTGGGGAGCAGGAGAAATTGTTGTCCTTTGTGGAGTTTATATCTCACAGGGGAGAAGAACTCTGAATAAACAATAAGTTCATTATTTTACTTTATTTTTTCACTACTGGGGATTGAACCTAGGGCCTGCACACTGAGCTACATCCCCAGCCCTTTCTAACTATTTTTTATCTTAAGTTACAGTCTCTCCAAGTCACTAGATCTCCCAGGCTGAGTTTGAATTTGTAATCCTCCTGCCTCAGCTACCCAGGGTGCTGGGATTGAGGTGTACACCATCGTGCTGGGCTGGACTTGCCTCTTCATGGCCTCTGCCGCCCCAAGTCATTCCCCTGCTTCCTGTAACACACCTGGGCCCTTCTGTGTCCCTCTCCTTGTGCGGCCTACCGGCATTACACTGACACATCCACTTCCCGGGGCACAGGGCAGCAGGGCTTCTGAGAGCTCGCACAGTGCACAGCAAACCCTACACTTCCGCAGACAAGGGCAAGTTCTCGGCAGTGTGTCTTCATTCACAGAATTCAAGAGGTGTGAAAGGATTTTACCCTCCAAAGCATGTTCACCATGATGCTCATGTAGCAGAGTGATGAATCCTGGGCCCTTGGGACAGAAAATCCGCCACAGTGTTGAGATGGGGAAGAGGGGACAGGCTGTGACAGCAAAGATTGTGTTCCTCCTCCTAATAAACTCAATTCGATCCTAAATCAGAATCGTGATTTTATACTAACCAGCATTTCTTTAGCATTTAGACATTTACGGATGCTGTTCAACTTTCAAAACCCTATCAGAAGGTAAAACGCTTTCGATTTACATAGTGCTTCAGTGTAACCAATAAAACCCAGACCCTCATGGGTCCTTGGGCAATATTTGTCCCCTGAGCCCCGTGAGCATTGAGGACAGGACAGGCATGGCCTGGCAGCATCCTCGGGCCCTGACCCCCGTGTGGGTTAGTGCTGGGGGAGCCTTTGCTTAGGCCAGAATGGCTTATCTTCCTCCCTGTCGCAACTTTAGCAGCGAAAATCCCTGCATGCCGTCATACAGCCATCAGGGTGATGAGCAGCGGTCTTAATTGGTCTGAAAGGACATTTATGTTGGTATGACTAAGTTAACCCCCTAATTGATTGGACATACTTGAGTAATAGGCCCCACGGAGTCCCATTAGTATTGCCTTGACATATTAGCTTATCTTCGCGCTTGATGGCAAAGGATACGCTTGGGAGCCTCGCACAGCAGCACAACCGGGGTAAGATTCCTGACCTTAGATTTATGTATCTACAGCAACAAACCCAGCTGCTGACTTCATGGGCTGAATTACAGATTTCCCATTTAGCCGGACATGAATCTGCGGCTACAGTGTGTCTCCGGTTACAGCCGCCCGAGTGCGCGTGGCATTCGAATGCAGCTGTTTGGATAAAGCGGCTGGGCAGCGCGGATGGGCAGCGCGGCTCCCTCTGCCGCGGGCTGCACCGTGCTCCTGCTGGGGCCGTCAGCCTGAGGAGAGGAGACAAAGCAGGGGAGCCGGAGCTGGCTCTCCACTGTTGGCGGCTGCCTTCCTCTCTTGCCTCCGTCAGAACTTCCCGGCCTCAGAACGGTGAAGTCAGCTCTCCCTCTGTTCAGCATTCATATCTGTAGAGCAGAGAAGCGAGCATTTTTAACGCTGCGAGTTTTGGTGGAGTCCAGCACAGGGACGGGCACCAAACGCGGGGCCACCCCGAGCCGGAGACCACGAGCGGATTTTGGCCTGGCTTCTCGCTCTGTCTTCTTGTTCCACTTCCTTTTCTTTTCTAACCAAAAAATGATTATTTTGCATACTGTTTTATGACCTGCTTTTTAAAAATAGACTAAATGTAAATTGCAATAGAAATACACCCTTGTTTTGAAAATTCCTATATTATCTAGCAGACAAAGGTAAGTCTTCAGAGAAAAGCTGGGCTCTCCAGATAAAAAACAGGCATAAACATACAAACCTGCACTTAAAATCACCGTGAAATTTTAATGCTGATTGAACATCCTGACCTGAAAATCTAAAATGTTCCAAAAGCCACTAGTAAAAGATTTCTCACCTTGTGCAATGAGTTACAGTCAACATCCATAAAATTATTAGAAACCATTGTATAAAATTACCTAGGTCAGGGTGTATAACATATACAATAAACACAAATAAATTTTGTGTTAGACTTGGGTCATCCCCAAGATATTTCATATGTAAATATTGCAAAATCAACATCACTTCTAATTGCTGACATTTAAGATAAAGGACACATTCTCTACAGTCTTTCCTTATAATTTCTTTTCTTGGTGCTAGGAATAAACCGAAAGTTTCCCACATGCTAGTGCTCCACAACTGAGCCACCCCCAGACCCCAGGAGTTACTTTTTATTTGTAGTTAGAGCAGAGAAGTTAAATCCACATCATTGTAGTCATGTCTGTGCATAGACCAGATCCAAATTCTCTTATCTAACTCACCTTTATTGTTGCTATTTAGATACTTCTGGTATTGTTTTATAACTGTGCAGTGGGCCCTCCTTTAGCAGAAACTAAAGAGAATACACAAAGTGAGGGGAACAGTGTAACCAGTCTCTACATCTGCGCTGTCTGTCTCTGAAATCAACATGCTGTTGGTCCTATTTCACATCTGTCTTCACATATATTTCCTCCTTTTCTTTCTTTCCTGGATTTTTGAGGAAACCTGATACCTTGAAATCCTGTCTTAGCAGTGGGAAGAGCAGTGTAAGGGCAGGTTGTTGCTGGGCCTGCTCTGCCTCCCTTGCTGGGCACCTGGCCTCCCTCCTGCTCTGTGCGGGCCCTGCAGGGCCTCCACTTCTCCCGTGAACCCGGAGCATCACATCTGTGCACGAGCCGCCTTGAAGGTGTCAGTAGCAGCGCGGGCTTTGGGATCAGAGCACTGTCTGCCGTGCAGGGGACCAAGCCCCTCCGCCTCTGCGGCCCAACAGCTGGATGATGTCCTTCCACCAAGGGCCACCCCTAGGAGGGCACAGAGCTCATATGTCAGAGCAGCCCGAGCCTGGTGCCTTGGACAGAGGAAGTATGCGGAGGCCAAGGTCAGTTCCTTGCCCCGGAAAAAGCAGGTCAAGCAGCATCTCTGGACACCTGAGCCTGCAGTGGAGGCCTTGACCCGAGGAAGCCGGCTCAGCTTACATTGCCACCCTAGTCTGCTTCCTGCACTGTCCCCCAGCCCTGGAAATAAATACCCTATGGCATTTCTCACCATTAAGCCCATGCCAGACAGCCAGAGGTGCCATGATACCATCGACTTGTGCGGATGTATGATCAACTCTGATGGGCTCTGAAGGCACTGTCTCACCAACCATGCTGGGTGGCGGAGTCTCCCGTGGCCAGGGTCCTTGCACTTCTTGAAGCATTGGACCCAGAGTCCCAAGTGTTCCCGCTCCTGTTCTGCCTGGAGCCAGCATTTTCCAAAGTAGCACAGGGACACTGGGACCCCAAGACCTTTGCAGGCCAGGTCCCCGTGTGTCAGTTTTTTAAAGAGTATTGAGTCATTCTCTTTCTCTCCTGCAGTGCAACTGCATTTTCTAGGAGCTGCAGGGCATCCATGGCTGCAGCCTGGCACCCGGCTCCTGGCACCTGGCCCCTGGCTCCCGGCTCCCAAGATCAAGGAGGCTCAGCCTGGAGGCCGGATGCTGGAGGCAAATGCTCCCAGCAGCACCGGTGCTGCAGCTCTTGCCTTTGTGAGGAGAGGACCAAGGCAGGACAGGGTCAGAGGACAGAGCAAAGGGGATGTTCTGAGGCGAGGGCGGCCTTGGTCTTGCCAGGGCAGGGGCAGAGAGGCTGCTTCCTCCAGAACAGCAGGAACAGGGAGCAGGCAGAGGGACTGCGCCAGCTCTGCCGCCTCTGCCACCATCCCCTGTGCAGTGAAGCCAGCTCATCTCTGAGAGTGTGGACAGGGCAGGAGGTGCCAGAGCTTAGCGACGCATCGTTACCTAGGTAACTGAGACCCCTGGAGGGGAACACCCGGTGACGGTGAATACCTGATGCTGTTATCTATAAGCCTTGCTGTGGGAAACGGGGCCACATTTCACCGTCTGCTCATGTTCCTCATCATCTCCATCGTCCCCATTGCTGAGACACAATACCAACACTCACAACCACCAGGAAAGGAGGTTTAATTCGGGTCACAGCGGGAGGCTGGGTGGAGAGAAGCCGTTCCGGCAGCTGGGGCAAAGCAAGAGGAGCTGGGGAGGACTCGTCCCGGGGGCACCTCCACAGAAGAGAGAGAGGGGCGTTGGTGCCCTCCTGCCCCGCGCTCCGGTCCTCCACCCACAGGCTCTGAGGTGGCTTAGGAAGGAAACTCGGGAGAGTGCCACACGAAGACAGGAGGTGCTGCGGTGTGGGCTCGGCCCCCGGACAGCAGGAAGCCCTTCTGGGCATGGGGCAGTTTGGATCTGAAAGGCCCACAGAGCTCTCCTGTGTTCAGAGGCATGGCTCTCGGACGAGACTGGGCCGCAGCCTCTCTGCCCATCCACAGAGGAGTTCACAACTACACGTGCGGCTAGGAGGTGAGGAGGTTGGAAGGGGGCGCTCCCGGTGGATTTCTCCAGGCCTCCGTCCAGCCTGGCCTCCCACAGGGGCCCACCACTGCCCCCAGGAGGCTGCTGCTACCGAACAAGAAAACAGGAAAGGTCCATTCTTGACTTCTCGGTTCAGTGCATCTTTGCTGCTCCCTGCTCCAAGCTTGAGATGCCGCAAAGCAAGAGCTTGAAGACAAAGCAATAGGGTGGTCCCTGTCTGCTTCCCCAGCTGTGGGCTGCAGTGGGAAAGGAAGCTCCCAGGCAGACGCTGGGGCCTGAGGCCCTGCTGTGCAGGCAGCCCAGGTCCCAGGGAGGAACCGAGCTGAGCCCCTCAGCTCCAGCCCCGAAGCCCCCAAACTGGGCTGGGCTGGGGTCTGGATTCTGCCCCTGCACTCTGAGGCTTAAAGTAGCAATCCCCAGGGTGCAGAAGCCGGCATTTCTGTGTGCCCGCACTGCCTGTCCTCAGTTGCCTTTGCAAAGTGGGAAACATAAAGGAAGAGATAGTATGTGGTAACTAACACCTTAGTATGGATGGGCTGAGCACTGGTTCTCAAACAAGACATTTCATTCACAGGGAATGCAGGAAAGTGTGGAGCCATGTTTGGCCATCACGGCCAGAGAGGGTTCGTGTCTAGTGTGTCCACAGGGATGGAGCAGTTATCTGGCTCAGCCCGGTAACGGTGGAGACATTGACAAACTCTCAACCCTGCCTCAGAATGAGAGGGAGAAAAAGAAGAAGGACAAGGAAAAGGAGGATCAGGAGGCGGAGGAGGGTAGGAGAAGAGGAAGAGGAAGGAAAGGGTTATAGATCTAGTTAGAAAAAAGGCCAAATTCCACGGGGAGGAAAGTGGTGAAGGCAGAGGAAGCACATAAACGGAAACTTCCAACTGCGTGATCACAGAGCGTGCCCTGCCCAGGTTCATTATGTGCACCTGAGGACGGGGACAGACACCGTCTCGTTAGGTGACAGCGAAGAACAAGCCATGAGTCCTCTGCTCAGCCCTGAGTCGGCCGGCAGCCAGTGCAGACCGGCTCTCACGTTGTCATTCTCTTTCCCTCTTCGAAGCCCAAACCCTGCTTCCAAGTTAGTACAGCCACAGATTTCTTCCCGCAGAACCAGTCTCCTGTCTGCCTTTTTCCCTACTGTGCGCTGTCACTCGGCCCAGCACGCCGTGACTTCACAGGCCCATCACACACAGCCTGCTAGCTTCCTATGATATGGATTCCGCAGCCACAGATTCAACCATCCACAGATTTAAAATGTTTGAGGAGATTCTTTATGTCACGGAGGTGTGCACAGTGCCTCCCTTGTCGCCGTCCCTTTAAACAGACAGCAGGGCAGTTATTTGCATAGTGTTTATATCATATCCATTGTGAGCAGTGATCTGCCTCAAGATGATCTGGAATATGCAAGAAAATGCAAACACTGCGTGCATCATCTCATACAGGGGCCTGAGCACCTGGGGCACAGTGTCCCCTGATGTCCCCAAGGCTCCAGGGGCAACTCCAGCTCTCTATCCAGCGAGGGTGGGGTGAGGGGCTGGGGGGCTCCCTAGAGTGAGTGAGAGTGAGCATGGGGCGAGCGGCGCAGAGTCCAGGGATGTGCAGCCCCTGGGTCTCTCACCCCCCTCCCTTGCCATGTGCCATCGCCCTCTAACTAGAATGAGTCCCGGCCTCCTCCTAGAGTGCCTGCCCTCCCCGCCCCCGCCTGCCCCCTTGCCCCTGCCTGCATGCCACTCTCGTGGCAAAGCCTGCTGCAATTTCTAGCGATTTAGGAAGGGAGCCCGGAGCTGGGGCTTCCTAAGTTCTCATTTTTAGAGTCGCCATGCTGCTCAGTATCTGGCCATTCTGATGGTGACATCCAGTGCCACGGCCTCGCCCGTGCTTGCCCTCCAGCCGCCCCCAGCACCATCTCTCAAGACCACTTCTCTGCAGAGCCATTCACACGGGAGGCACACAGGCCGACACCCAGGCCTGGCTCCTGGCCACAGATCTCCCCCTCTGATGTAATAAAGATTTGTATCTCTTTTGAGTGTTCACAGCTTCCTTGAACTGATGTGTACCAGTCACTTTCCCACCAGGGGGACAAAATACCAGACATCTGAGACTTCAAGGAAGAGGTTTATTTATTTTGAGACAGGGTCTCACTTTATAGTTCAGGCTGGCCCTGAGCTCAGTATGTAGCCCAGGTGAGCCTTGAATTCACAGCAGTCCTTCTGCCTCTGCCACCTGAGTGTTGGGATTAGAGGAGTAAGGCACCACACCCAGAACTGTGGTATATGGTACTGACTGCTGGTGGGCGTGAGTCACCACACCTGGCATTGTGGTGCTTACCGGGATAGAACTGGGGCCCTTGCACTTGCCAGGCAGGCGCCGGAACCACTGAGCTAAATCCCCTGCCCCAAGGAAGAGGTTCATTTGGCTCATGGTTTCAGAGGGTTCAGTTTATGGCAGCACAATACAAGGTCAGGGAAGGACACTGCTCACACCACAGCAGCCAGGAGGCAACGAGAGAAGAGGAGCTGGGCCCAGAACATACTCTCCAGCGACCGCTCCTCGACCAGGCCCCACCTCCCAACCATAGTCCACTGGGAAGTAGATGTGGGCAAAGATCAGTGAATCAGCTGTACTTTGTACACCTACCAATTTCCCTGATGAATGTAATCATTATGTCCTGAAAACATGGACTAATAAAAATATCAGTGGCTGAAGCCTCAGGTGAGTAATAGAATGTCATGATTCAGTCGTAGTGCAAAAGCTCCACCTCTGAATGCCTGAGCCTTTGGGGAACATTTGAGACCCAAAGCCTGACACTGAGTTGACAGGATTTATGCTTTATCTCCCCACAGAGTCCTATAAATCCCTCCAGAAAAAGGCTATGAACTCAGTTTCTCCAAGGAATTCTTTAGGGTCCTTGTTAGATGTTCAGCAAATATCCATTAACTAGAGCACTTTGGAGTGTTTTTGTTGGGTGCATTTCAAAGTCTACATCCTGAGTTATCTTATGCAGACTTTTTAAATTACCATTTTCTAAAAAATTTGAGGCAGGATCTTGACAAGTTGTCTGTTTGCTCCGGTTGAGCTTAAACTTGTGGTCTTCCTGCCTCAGCCTCCAATAGTACTGGGATCACAGGCACAATGGGCATCTTACAAGGCCTGTATTCACGTAAGAGACATGTCCCTGCTTTGGCTGTGGCTAAGCTGAAAGCACCCATTTTTTAAAGCTTTGAGAGGAGCTTTGTGAGAGTCACTGTCTCACAGGCAGAGCATGTGCTTTGTGAATGCTGCCCTGTGTCTGTGAAGATGGGACATCTACAAAAGGAAGGACTGAGAGAGGGGACAGAGAGCAGAGCGGGCTACCGAGGGCCTGGGGGACAGTGCCGGGACTCGGTACTCTCTGCCCACCTCCTAGTGTCCTGCTGTCCCTAGCCACAGGCAGCAAGGCAGGTAGACAGCAGAAGGGACACTTCTGACACTACCCTCTCACTCTGTCCAAGTCCTGGCAGCTGGGGGATCTGAGGAAGGTCACCTGCCAGGCAGGGGGCGAGCCCTTGCCCAAGGCCTGTCAACAGGATGGTGCAGAGCAGGAGTTGAGCCCAGGCAGCTTGTTTCTGATAGCCATTATGCACTTGCTGAGAGCGGCAGGAGCTGGTGGGCCCTGCCTAGGAGGAGGGCAAGGCTGCCTGCAGCCAGCAGGGCCCCCACCGTGGCCGGTGAGACCAGTATCCCGCTTCTTCCCAGAGCAACCTGCCTGTCTGCGAGTGGAACAGGAGGAAACCGAGCCACCAGAGGAGGTTTTCAGCCGTATTTTCCTATAGTAAGACCTTCCAACCAGGGCCAGTCTCCACTGCTTTTCTGTATCATGGGGCAGCTTTGAAGATCTGACATTGTTTTATTCTGTTTGCCTGAAATGTATTCACAGTTTCACGTGCTCTCTCTCTCCTGGTTATTTCCACATCTGAGATTTGTTGCTATCCCATTCCCCTGAAATGAGTTTAGGACAATACATAGCCCTCGGGAGACATGTGGAGATTGCAGGTGTCCAATTTTCCCAGAAGGACCCTAACACTTGCCCTGCTCCCTCCCCTCCCTCCCTCCTTCCCCTCCTCATCTCTTTCTTTCTCTCTCCCTCTCCATCCCAGCTTCCTTCTTCCACCCTCCTTTCTTTCCTTTCCTAAAGATTGACCTCAAGACCCTCAGCCCTGGGGACCTACAGGCTCAGCCCTTTATATTTTTCATGTTTAGACCGAGTCTCACTACATCTCTAGTTGCCCAGGCTGGGCTTGAACTTGCAATCATCCTGCCTCTGCCTCCCACAGTGCTGCGATTCTAAGCACAGACCACTGCACATGGCTAAACTGGCTTTTCCTACTGATCAGTGCTGGGGCCAGGCCTGAGGAGTGTAACCTCCTTCCTGCAGGTTTGAAGCAAAGCAGTCATGGATTCTGCTCTCAGAGGGGCAGGCAGGGCGAAGGCTAAATGTTTGCATCTTCGCTGACATTGTTACTCTTGTTTCCTGCACAACAGAAACAGTAACTATAAAGAGACTAGGGACTCTATTTATTAGGTATCTATTGGGCATTATGTTCAGTCCCCCTGAAGCTGTATGGATGAGTGTTTGAGTATTGGGTTAACACCGTCTATAACTCTAAAGGTTTGCTACGAGGTCATGCGAGGACAAACATAAGTAAACATTTAGCAGGGAGTCTGGCATAGAAAAATCTTTGTGTAATGTGCGCCGGTCAGCTTTCTTACACTGTAACCAATACTGACAAAGAAACTTTAAAAAGGAAGTGTTTATTAGGCCGCTGTTTCTACGGTTTCAGCCCATGCTTCTTTGGTGCACTGCTTGAGGCAAGGGCCATGATGAGGGAGCACATCACACCACGGTGGCAGCACAAGCCTCAGGCAGCCAGCAAGCAAAGGAAGAAACAGGAAGGAGCTGGAATTATCCCCACTAAGGCCACACCCACAATGACCTCACTTCCTTTCTAGAGGCCCCACCTCCTAAAGGTCTCACCACCTCCCAATAGCACATCCAGCAGCACATGGCCTTTGAAGGACATTCATGACCCAAACTACCCCAAGGAGCCATCTGTTCGTAGACCTTATATCTGTTTCTTACAGATTCAGAAAATGAGGGTCAGGGAATAAACTAGATTTATCCCTAGTCATATGACTAAATGGATTTTGCATCCTATCTAAGTAAATGATATTCTATTTCTTCCCTTTCCTCTTCTGTGATAAAGGAGTACAGCAGCTGTTCAGCAGTAAGCAACTGTTATTTTCAAAATAGCTGTTTCACTTTTTAAATCTTGAGACCATATTTAAAAGACCACTCGTGCACGAAAGCCACCCCACAGGCCCTCTTCCTTCTCAAGTGAAGGTGCTTGCTTACACAGCGGCTTGGAAGGGGGTGATGGATGGCTTTGTGGGGGGCCATCGCAAGTGCCTGGACATGCATCTGTGGGACCCTGTCCATCACCAGCACAGGCACCGTGTCCTGTCCAGGAGCTTCAGGTGCTATTGTGGCAGAGACAACACAGAAGAGGCTGTAGGCAGGCCTGCTGAAAGGGACCTCGGCATTACAGCCCGGGAACACCAGGTTGGGCCCCAGAGACTGCTCAAGTCGGAACTATGGCTTTTTTTTCTTACCTTTAGGGGTGCTGCTGGGAATTGAGCCCTGGCCCCTTGCATGCTGAGCCGTGCTAACCACTGAGCTACACTGTAGGCCATCTCTTTACTTCTCATAGTAGAGATCTGGACCTGGCTCACTACCTGCTGGGGTTCAAATGTGGTTTGTTCCTCTAAAGATCTGTACAAGGACCTGTCATGAATGCCTCAGACCCTTTGTGAGGTCAAGGGGTGAATGAGTGCGTGGTCATCTGGAGTACGAGTGCTCTGTGAAGCTAGGTTGGCCAGGCCTCTCACGCCCTCCGTCTGTGCCACATGCTGCCCACCTCCCCTCTGGACCCTGGCAATGGAAAGTGTCCCCAGAGATTCCTTTCTACCTCGGACCAGAACCGCTAGCCCGAATCTACCTGTTTTCTTTGTCACCTACCCTGCCTATGGTACTGGGTTATCTACCACACAAATCAGACTAAGACACCGTCTGTCCACCAGCATCGCCCTGTCCACAACGATGCTGCTAGGACTTCTGTTGTCTTCTCCCTTAAAGCCCCACCGAGCACTTGGTAGCTAAGCGAGGACACTGATCTGGTGTGTCCTGCTCGACTGCATAGCTGTGGCTGGTAGCTGTACAAGAACGTGACTTTGTACATTGCCCTGTGACCCTGAAGCAGGCCCACATTCGAGACCAGTGTCAGAGCAGCGATGGCGCTTACAGCTTGGTGGATCTCCTGCATCCTGTTCATCCCCTCCTCCAGGTGTTGCGGACCCCTGCCCAGCACGCCCAGCACACCCAGCACTTGCAGAGAAAGCACGGGTGGCTCAGGTCGCTTTCCTCAGGCAGGACCTCAGTGCTCCTGTTGTTTCCCTAGAACCTGTACAGGCCAAGGTCACGTTCAACAGGGTTTGGGCTTAAAGATTTCTGGAGTAACACAGGCAGTGCTTCTAGATCATGAAAGAGGACCATTTTGCTTTTGTTTTGATTTATTTTTAAAATGTATAACTTGCTGTATGCTGACACCTATTTTAAACACAATAAAAATGACTTATGAGAAAATTTTAATAAAAAGGAATATAAAAATATAAGTCCCAAATTTTAAACATAGCATTCAGCAGACATAAAATTACTCTGCGTAGTAAAGTAGTAAACTTACAAGAACTGCCTGTCACGACCTCCTGTGCATTTCTGGGCTCAGCTCCTTGTAGACCAGAAACAAATCACAGTCAGGCCCCTTCCTTGGGCCACAGCAGGCTCCGGCGTGTGCCGAGCAGTGCCCGAGGTGGGCTCTGAGCAGTCCCACTCTGATGTTCTGAGTTCTGTGTCCACCAAGGGTGATCAAAAATACAGTGAAGGCTTACATCATAATTTTTTTATAGTAAAAGACACATTGCCATTGATTGCCTTCGAAATGTTCTTCTAGCTTTGAACACTCTTACGCATCGTTCTGAAGAGGTCCTGGCAGTCTTCTCTCATGAGGGTATTTACAAGGTATGATCAAAACCACGGAGAAAGCTGCTGTCGACTGACATCCAGAAGAAACGCAGCCTCTAAAAACACGCCTGTGGGGTCTTGTCCAACTCATTCACCTGACCAGACCCTGTGTGGTTCCTGCTCTTCTTCAGTCAAAATGATCGTGAGAAGGAAACAGTCTGAACTGATTCCGGGCATCAGGGCAGCCATGACAGGGCATCCAAAGACCTGCGTGAGACAGGAAGTCCAGGACTGCTTTAGAAAGTGGCCAGGGCGACGTGGTACATAAATGTGTTCAAAGCTGGGAGGATTTTGAGGCGGCCTCATGGCAGGGTGTGTCTTGTGGTAATACATTTTAAAATTTAAACACACCAGATAGTTTGAACCCAGCTTCTATCTTAGGATATGGCCCGAACATAACTGTCATGGACTGAATGTCGGTGTCCCCCTCAGACTCAGCTGTGGGAGCTGTCACACCCACTGCCACATTGTTGGGGGGGCCACAGGATTGGGGTGGAGTTGTCAGGTGGTGGTCAGAGTTAGGTGACAGGACTCATGTCCCTAGAAAAAGACAGACTTGAGCTCTCCTTCCCTCTGCCTTGTAAGTCCCCAGCCATCTGCACCAGGAAGGGTCCTTACCAGCACGTGAGTGTGCAGGCCCTCTGACCTGGGCTGCCAGCTTTCGGAGTGGCAGGAGTCTGTGTGTCTCTCTAGCCTCTGGCCCACTGCATTTTGATCATGATGAATCAGTAGTGAGACACTTCCTTGCCTTCAGTAAGCAGCCTCAGCCAAGAGCTTGGTCTCTGGCTGGATGACCTTGGCTCTTACGTGATGACCCCGATTGTGTCAGCATCCGGATCAAGGGCGCCGCTGACTACTCGTTTCTCCTCTCATGAGTACACAAATCACGCTGCCCTCGCTGGTCCCTGAGGAGCCGATGCCTTACTGTTCCAATTAATTATGCATCAGTTAATTAATTTGTTGGCTTTAGTGAACTGAATCAATTATTTTAAGTGGCTTTTAATTGTTAATATATGCATTATATCAGAAGACAAAGCTGTTAACAGAACTCAACGTGAAAACCTCCCAGGACAGGGGTTGGCCTTGTGAAATAAATCATGTAAAGTTCCCCAAAGAGTCTGTATGATCTCCCAAAAGCCAATAATATCTGAAGTGAGCAGAGATTTTTTGGGAGGACTCTTTCAGAAGCAGACCTAACTGAATTCAGACAAATGAATTGTCCGTTGCATTCAAATTTCATGCATCAAGTTCCTGCCTGCTGGGCTCCCAGCAAAGCTCCATGAGGGCAGGAGTCTCTCTAGTGTACAGTGCCAGCCCCCTACCTTGGCACTAGACAAGATGAACACTAGGCACCCACCAGCAATGACCAGTGATGGGAGGAATCTGCGTCTCGCTGCTAGAACCTCCCAGTCCCTGGAGGAGGCTGAGCGCTGTGGTTTGGAGAACATTTGGGACTGTGTCTCAGGGGTCCATGTGCTAGAAGCTTGGTCCCTGGCACGGGGACATTGAGGCAATGGGCCCTCTATGCCCAGTCCTATACAAGGCTCCCCAGAATACTGCCCCCAACAGGATTCATGGAGTTCGCATGGGTTCCTGTTAATTCCCTTAAGAGCAGTGCTCATAGGAAGAGCAAGCTCACCCTAGACTCTCCCTTGCTTCCTGTCTGGCCTAGTGATCTCCCACTCTTACCATGTGGTGGTATAGATAGGTGGTCCCCACCAGGGATCAGGTGCCAGGACCACACCCTCAGCAAAACCATGAGCTAAATAAATCATTTCCTGGGTATGAAATGTCTAATTTTGTCATAGCCACAGAAAGAGGATGGATATAGCCGGTGGGGGGCTGGAGTGTGGGCCACACTGGTGGGTCGGGAGAACAAGGGCATCTGCTCACATTATCCCGATTCCGGTTCCCAATCCTGGATCCTGATGCTGGATCCCAGAAGCCAGTGGCAGAGGACCCTATCCACACAGGTATGTAGCCACCATCTATCCACACGTGTCCCTGGGGTTATTTCCTGGGTGCAGAGAGAGAAGATAGGTGAGTTGGAGGCTGGAGTCAGAGCTGTGCTGTTTCCTTCTTCCCTAAGCCCTTACCCAGCAGCCACCCAGAGCGTCTCACCACTGAGCCCAAGTAGCTGCCAGCTAGATTCCATGAGCTGCAGGTCTCTGACCAGCCAGCCCAGAGATCGTCCCCAAGTAACACTCATGTCAAAGACAGAGCCCTGCTATGGAAGAGAAGAGAAGTCTGTCATAGAATCCACTAGCCAGGAGAATGACATGGGCTAAGAATATTAGAAAGTTCTTTTGTTATTTAATTCATTTGCTGACCAAACATCTAAGAGCCCTATGATAAGTGCTGAGGTAAATAGAAAACTGTCTGGATTCTGAATGGGATGAATCTCTGGTGACAGACATTTGGAGCTTCGCCTAACAAATGCTACAGAAAGGCACAAGCAGTCAGACGTGGTGGCTGCGGCAGGAGCACAGGTGAAGCCCAGCCTGGGGATCTAATGACACAGGGAGAGTCTGTCTCAAAAAGAAACACAGAAAGGGCTGGGTGTGCAGCTCAGGGCGGAAGCCCCGGCTTCAGTCCCGGGTTCTGCGCAAGTCTCCCTAGACGACCCGACAACACTGAGCTGGGCCAGCGAGTCCTGGGGGTTTCATGAAGAAGCAGAGTCTGGAAGGAGGAGGCAATAGGAGCTTGTCAAGCAAAACCTCAAGTCCAAGAGGGAAGACACCTGCCAGACAGAGACCAGAGAGGGGCGAAAGCAAGCCCCGCCCCGCTCTGCATGCAGGCACAGCGCACAGGCGGGCGGAGGGTCCGACCACAGGTGCCACAGGTCCTACAGCTACAGCCTTGTCCAGAAGGATCATCACAGCCTCGGTGTGGACATGGGTTTGGCCCTGCTTCAGGGATCCGGGAGAGAAGCAAGGAGAAGCCCAGATAACCAGCCTGCAGCAGCGCCGGCCTCTGGTCCAACCTTGCACTCAGCCCAGTACGGAGGACCTTTGGCTCCTGTGGGCCTCTCTGAGTGCTGAGTCTGCTCTGGGTGTCCTATACGAGGAACAAAGCAAGGTCCACAGAGCAGTGGCTCCAGTGTGACTGCCCAGGATCAGGGTCCGTCTGAAGGAGGAGGGTGAGGTGCATGCTCCAGGGTGGGCGGCCCCATGACAAGAACTCACAGGCTCAGGGCTCGGGGCTGAGCACTTCTGAGCCTTGGCGGTGCAGGGGTGGGGCCCCTGATGGGTGGACAAGACCATTAGGTGGGCGCAGGCCGGGGACTTGCTGGGTGTCGGCTACTACCTCGTTGCTTTCGCCGTGTTTGGACCCGGGCTTCCCCGTGCCAGGCTGTTGAACCCCCAGGCGGACCTAACTTCAGGAAGCGAGCTCCAAGCTGCCCTCCTCTCCCCCACCCTGTTTCCTTGATCACTGTTGCCTCAGACTGAGCCAAGAAGGTAGACTCTAAGGTGAGCAGAACGGTCCTTCTTCCTGGCCTTTTCCATAGCTGCCTCCAGCTTCAAGGTGAGCGCACATCTTCTTTAGAAAAGCTGTGCCCACAAGCCAGGCCAGGGCCCAGGCTTCCAGGGCCCTGCTTCAGCCGCCCTGCGCAGGCACAGGTTGCCAAGCGTCACCATGCAGGACCAGGTTTGGGCCTCAGCTCTCTCCAGACACACTGCGGTCGTTTCTCTTGGTGCCAAGCACAGTTCCCAGCTCCAGTCAGCCACGAACGCAGGTTGTCTGGATGAATGAGCGCGCGATGTAGAGAAGATCCTTTCCAGGAAGCCTTAGTTCCTGCTGGGATCGAGAGCTGATTGTGGTCTAAATGTACTCTAAGATATGGTTTGAAATTAAGAGCCTACTCTTTCCTACGTAGTAATGCTCTCTGATGTAACCTGCTCTGGGATTGGGGTCCACTGTCTCCTGGAATTACCTGAAGTCCCCATATGCCTTTGATAGGACTGCCGGGACAAAATAGCACAGACCCATGGCTCTCACCCCAGAAACATATTTTCTCACAATATATATATATATATTTTTTGCAATACCAGGGATCAAACTCATGACCTTGCACTTGCAAGGAGACAGCAGCACCACTGAGCTAAATCACTTGTCCTTTTCTCCCAATTTTATAGCCTAAATTCCAGGGCTAAGCCCCGGCAGGATTGCCTTCTTCTGTGCCCTCTGCACACAGCTCATGGGTGGAGTCTTGTCTTGTGCCCTCCATTGTCCTGTTCTGTGTACCTGCCCGTGTCCAGGGCCCCTCTCTTATAAGGACTCCGGTCACATGACGTGACCCCCCCCCCACTATCCCGCTGAGTCACCTTTGGCATTGTAGTCACACACTGAGGTCACGGGACTTGAACTGAGTGTACATTTCAGCCTGTAACCGTCAGGCTCTTAGGTTGCTCTAATTATTATTCTCGTTTTACAGAAAACTAAAGCCAAGTGCTCTCCAGGTGTCCAAGGTCGCAGCTTTCCTAAGAATCAGAGCCGACAGCCAATAGTAGCGGTCTGACCACCCAGGCATCAGGCAGAACCAACTCTCAACTGCTCCAGAGGTTCCTGTAGGAGGTCAGGTCTCCCGCCAGCCAGAGGAACCCCACCACGCTGACACAGTCACAACACAACACCGTGACCCGAGAGTCCCAAAGACCCACTCCCCGGGATCCTTAAGGCACACAGCAGGCACCGTGGAACCAATTCCACACACAGGCAGGTCCTGGGCATGGGCAAACGAGAGCCAGGCAGGACCTGTGGGGGCAGCCCTCGGGGCCAGCAGGGCCCATGGTGGTCTCTGCCACCAGGAACAGAGAGTTGATGGCTTTTCTAGACAAAGGCCACCTATAAGATGAGCAGCATCTCATCAGAGGTTGCCTGTATTTACGAAAAAAGACAAAATGAATAGAGAAGGCATAATGAATATGCCACAGAGAACTTGAAATAATATATGGATTGTTTTGGGGCTTTTAATTTACTTTAACTTTCCTAATACACTATAATATACTACATAGATACAGGCAATATAATTTTAAATCACTGCAGGCTTTCTTTTCTGATAGTAATTAATTTCACGGCACAGTAATATTTCTTAGACTAAACCTTTCAGGCAGCCGACAGCAATGATTTCTTTTGTTCCTCCACTTAAAATGCACTCAGGAACCTGTCTGTGTCCCTAAATCATTTTCTTGTGGGCCATCGGTGTCCAAAGCAACATGTAAGTTTGTCAGCCTTGAGTATATCCACAGATGAGCTCAGAGAAGCCAGCCATGTCAAGGGCGCTCTTTCTCTCCCTCTCTCTCTTTCCCTCTCTCTCAGATTGAAGCCGTAGCCTTACGCTGAGCTACTTCCAGGCCCCGCCTTAAAAAGTGAGACAGTCTCCCTAAGTCACCATGTTGCCAGGCTGGGTTCTAACCTGCCATCCTCCTGCCTCAGCCTCTCAGGGTATTGGGCTTACACAAGTTTGCCACTGCCCTCAGCCCAAGAATATCTCTCTTCCCATGTGATTGCAATCAACAGATATTTAGAAACCATGAACTGGAAACGCAGCAATGAGAGCGACCTTCCTGCCAGTGGAGATGGGAGTAGGGCCTAGTGAGCACAGGCCTCCAACACTACATTTCCCAGCCTGCCTTGCAACCAACAGGTGCAGACCAGGCCTGAGGCAGATGAGGGAGAAATAGTTCTTGTTGAGGTGTCGTGCCTTCCTGTCAGCCTCTCATTTGTACAAATGCAAAGCCAGTCACACCTTGGTGGGTCTCAGGATGCTGCAACGTTTTCTTTTCTAGTCTTTCTTTAAACTTGGCCAAGTTATATATGTTTTAAATGTCAATGGGGAGGGATAAGAAAGTCATGTGCTGTCTTCCAGGGGAACATGGCAAGTTTAGCCATAG
>PVIR01012423.1:0-44865 GCA_004026965.1 Petromus typicus
GGCACCCTGTTTTCTCATCTTCAGGAAACAAGAAATAAATTAGCAAACTCTTGATGCTATTGCTATTGTTATTAAATGCCATTTAATGTCTAGCAGAAAAAATTGGTGTACTTTGTACACTGTTTTATATTTATTAACTTATTCTTCCCTTTCCATTCTGTAAATATTTAAGAAGTATATCATATTAAGCAGTAGAATGGAAAATGATACAATTGGGCCATTTAGGCAGCTGGTTTCTTACCACTGACAATCCATAGACTGGCGACTTCCTCTGCTTGAAGTTTCTTTACTGGAGGCCCGTTTTATCTTTCCATAAAGTATAACTTGAAAAATCAATGTGAATTTTTATATGGTTCAGATATATTTTCTTCTTTAGGAAGATGGAGTCCAAATTAATAACAAAACAAAACACCACCTTACCCTTCCATCCTCTTGTAGAAATTTAAAGTGAAGACCTGCTCATACCAGCTTCATTGAAAAAAGTGTCTGTATTTGTTTTCTAGTGCACCTTGCCAACCAAGTGGCCAAGTACTGGACCCCAGCAGACAAAGGTGCCATCAGAAATATCAGATATAACAATAAGAATGGGAGCTGGAAGGCTGAAGGTGAGCACTTGTACAATAAAATGTTCATGTTTGTCAAAATTGAAGAGTTGCTGCAGTTGGTAATTAAAACTGAAGAGAGAGAGAGAGAAATGTGAAATCTTCAGTCTTGTGAAAGGAATACAAATGTGGAAATAGCAGTGAGAAGAGAAAAAAACATGAAGTCTATTCTGTACAATAATATAGAGACAGCATTGGAAAGGGAATCATTCAAGAAAGAGCAATTCAAGCTCTGTGGAGAATTCTAAAAGTATAGAAAACATCTCCACTAGTGGAAGATATAAAGGAAACTGCTATGGGCCAATGAGAAATAAAGGACTCGAGTTAGCTGATGATATCACAAAGGGCCCCTTTGAGTTGGATGTAGTAGCCCATGCATGTAATCTCATCTACTTGTGAGGCTAAGGCAGGAAAATCACAAGTTCAAAACCAGCCTACAAAATCTAGTAAGGTTCTGTCTTGAAAAAAATTAAAAAATAAAAAATTAAAGATGGAGATTGGGACATAGTTCAGTGGTAAAGCGTTTGCCTACCTTGAAAGCTCCAGTATCTCACTCTCAGGAAAAAAAAAATCAAAATAAAGAAGGGTCCCCTTGAAAGATGTGTACTGCCTTCTCTGAATATACCTTTTCGGGGTGGGCAAAAGACCACAGGAACAAGACAGTTCTGAATATAGTAAAATTGTATACTATTTTTGTCTTGAATATTGTACCTGTTAATAGACAGAATTTGTCCCACACCTCATCACTCAATCATCTACTAAAAGTTTCATCTTTTTGTACTATAGTACTGGGCTTCTGACGTGAATTTTGGAGTGGACACAAATGTGCAAAGCGTTGTGGAGTCTCTGGTTCTTTATTTATGAATGAGGTGATTTAATTCCTTCACATAGTGGTAAGGATTGCTGGAAACACTTGGCATATTAGGGGAACTTCATTCTAGTAAATACTATTGTTGGCTATCTTAATCATTGTTTGTCTACTGGTACAAATTACCCAACACTTTCAACTAAAAGCAGGAGAAGTTTATTTTGGCTCACAGCTACTTCGTAGTGGACTTTCAAGACAGAAATGGCATGGTGGAAGTGCCTGCTGTTGAGGAAAGCTGCTCGTGTCATGGTGACCAGGAAGTAGAAGAGACAGGCAGGGAGATGCATCTTTTCTGGTCAAGACCCAGTGACCTGTCTTTTCCAGCCAGGGCCCACTTCCTAATAGCACATTCATCCATAAACTCTAATTCAGTCACTTACCAAAAGCTCTGCTGATAGTAGAGAAAGTTGGGAGACCAACAGGAAAAGTTAAAGGGCCTTAGTGAGGTTTATGGCAAATAAAGAGTCAAACTTCTCCTAGAGAGAAAATAGCTAAATAAACAGAGAGCTGATGAGGGTGGCTTGGTTCACTTCGGGACAAGACACAACACCCTCCTCCTTATATTGTCAATTAAGTGTGTGCCCACACGCACACACACACCCACCACACAAAGTGGAAAGAGGAAGTATTATATTATTAAAAAAACACATAAACAAAATCAAGTAATAACAATTCTAAGACAATGTGAATTATGTAGTTTTCTCATTATATTAAGAATCTATGCAAATCCAGTAGTGATGGAATTTTTTGTTTTGTTATATTTCTTCTTTTGAATTGTTATTTTATGTATTTAAATTGCACAAGTTTGTTCACTTTTATCAATATGTGTTTACAGTACATAATGATTATATTGACTGTAAGGCAGAGGTACTGATACATAGCATACTTTAATTCCTTCCCCCCCTCCACCTCCCTTTTATTTTTCCAGCATAAAATTCATTTATTTATAAGACTTTATAAAATTAAACTTTTGTTGTATTTCAGATCCACAGTTGGTGGAACTTGTGGATGTGTAATCTGTAGATGTAGAACTGAGGAAACTGATTGTGCTATAAACTTGCCTACCACAGTGGGTCTCTAACTTGTCTCAGTTTTCACTCTGTATACTTGGAGGAAGCCTATGAGCTTCCATTTGGCCTCAGTCTCCCAGAAATTCTAAATGATCATGATAGCCAACTCTCAGTCTTTAGTGATTATTTAGAATTTTTACTTAAGATTTCTTACATGCTTTTGCAGCTAACTCCTCTTCCTCCTGTGGTATGCCAATATGTCCTGGGTTCTTTTTTCTTTTTCTTAGTGTTAGAAGTATTTCACACAATTTTTGGGAAAAATTATTTCACAATTATGATTAGACACAATCTTTTTGCCTGTAGGCTTGCTATGACATGTTAAAACATAACTCCATTTTTGCCTCTGGTCACAGCTGAGACCTCGATGGTGCCACAATGCTGTGACACTTAATGGAAAGATTATGTCAGTTAAAGACATCTTGCTTCCTTGAGAACCCAACTGGTAAGCGACAAGTTTCACTTGCAGATGGACAAATTCCTTTCCAGCTTAGTTTACCCTATCTATTGTTGTAAGAAAGTCTTTGCTCATCTTACCACCCTAATCAACATAAGCTTCTCATCTACCTAAGAGGCTTAGCAGCATAAGATCCTCAGTATTACTCTCCAAAACATCTGATACTTCCTCAGTTTATAAGATCTTTATCAATTTCGTACCAGCACTACTCTCTGACTCATCTGTTACTGCCTGTGAACTCAGTAAACAGTGGCAAGCTCGGGTGCCTTCATGTTTGCTGCTCAGAACAACACTGATCAAGCCAGAACCCTCTTTCTTCCCTAGGTCTCATTTTCTATCTTTATTCTTTAATTTGTCTTGCACTATCATGACTCACAGGATAAAATGTACCAATAAAATCAGTTTAAAAAAAGAGATTAGCAAGCTCCCAAATTTCTATCTTTTACTTACTCTTTATGAAAAATGAATGGAGAATTCTACAGATTTTTTTTAAATTTTTGGTTTAGCATAACCTGAGAACTATTTACTACCAATAATATAAACTGCTAACAGTGATACAGTTTTGGTATTCATGAACCAAACTGGTATGCTTTTTACTAGAGATAACAGAGAATTCTAATTTAATGTTTCATACTTATGCTTAATAACTTCCTTTTTTTTGAGATAGGGTCTCACTTTGTAGTTCAGGCTGCTCCTGAGCTCATTTTGTAGCCCAGGAGAGTGTGGAACTCACAGCAATCCTCCTGTCTCTGCCTTCTACCTGCTGGGATTACAGGCATGAGCTACCATGCCTGGCATTGTGGTGTGTGGAACTGATTGCTGGTAGGTGTGAGTCACCATACCTGGTATTGTATGTGGTTACTGGGGATTGAACCCGGGCCCTTGGGCTTGCAAGGCAGGTGCCAGAATCACTGAACTAAATCCCTGGCCTTGCTTAATAGCTTCTTAATATTTCTATATTACATAAATAATTACTCCACAATTTACTATTTTAAAATAAGAACACCTACTGTCTTATAATTCCTATGCATATGAAATCTAGGCCTACAGTGGCTGATTGCTTGTAGCTTATGATTTTTCAGGAAGCTAGCATCTTTTGAGGTTATAGTCTCCCCTTAAGATTTACCTGAAGTGAAGGCTGGGCAAGATCCTGCTTCTGAGATTTGTCAAATAGTTATTGACAATACTTTGCTCCTAAATTTTTAATATTGAATGTAATCATAATATATACAAAAATGTGCCAATAAACTCAAATTAAGAATAAAAATAAATGTATGCAGTAAAATGGGGCTGCAGACACAACACATTGCTATATCCAAACAAATTATGGCTGCCTTAGAAGCTACAGTTAAGATAATCTACAAATAGTTCTAAGCATATATAATAATGAGCTAAATTTTTTGTGGTGGATAGGATATTGAATACAAAATAGAATGCATTAGCATAAAGAACAGTTTCTATGTACCAGCCATCAACAGTCAGATTTAAAGAAAATATTTTACTCCTTTTCACAGTTACAAATCATGACATGGCAATTTGCCTTTTCCTAGAAAGGGTGATCTAGGCAAGAACAAGAGAGACAGTTCCTGTACTGCAGATGCCAGTCTTTCTAAGTCTGAATACTGAAAGTGATAACTCACCATGTCTACCAGGTTTTAGTAGTTGGAAGAGAGCCAGTAAGTTTGGTCCTCATTTGAGGGTATGAAGGTAGGGTGAAGTGGGACCACTGTGGATAGAGGGTCCTAAGCACACTAGCTGAGTTTTTACTTCTCACATGCCTATGGACATAGCTGGAACTGCTAACGTTTCCAGAAATGCTTTTATTGCTGAAAATGTAATATTGCCTTGAGCCAATTATGACATGTTTGCTCAAATATATACACTATTAATCTGTCTATATGCTTGACATTAGAATTCATTTATTGACATTTTTGGTTTTGTGTATTTACTTCCTTTTAACTATTTTAATGACTTTTTTAAACAATTGTTATCACTGGAATTAGTCCTTCCTCCCTTGGAATAAAGGTCCATAAAAATACTTTTAAACCACTGAAAAAAAAAAAACCACCCCAAAGAGGACCGATTATTTAGTTCTTTATTCAATTTAGAGGTATTTACAAAAAACTATAGTTTAAATATAAAATTTCTCCTATTAGTGTAACTTTGAAAATATATTTGGTCAAGATTTAAATCTGTTCCTTCTCATTTCTTTGAGTTTTTGCTATAATGAGGTAACTTAACAGAGCAAAGATATTCTTTTTCTCAGTTTTTCCTCTGGTAAGATTTAAAATTGACAATAAAATCAATGTAAAAATAATCAATGTAGATAGTTGAAAGAAATATTTTCGAGATAATTTACTGATTCTCTCAATTTATATAAAAATGAATCTCTAAAATTTTCCATTTCAAGGCTGTAGTTTAAAGTTCTATGAACTTTAACAGACTGAGCATCCTCAAATGAAAATTTAAAGCCTGAAATAATTTAAACTCTAAAATACTTCAATGCTGATATGATATTACAGGTCAGGAAGCTCAATAAATGCAAATATATATATATATATAATATTAAAATAGTGTATAAAATTAATCTCATGTACATAATTACTAAAATATTGCATAAAATTAATGTTAAGACTTGTGTATAAGATTTGCCGAAATGTAATTAATTTCTTATTTAGGGATGAATCTCATCCTCAAGGTAGCTCTCTCTATATGTATATATTTCAGAATCTGAAAAAAATCTGAACTGCAGAAACATTTCTGGTTCCCAGTGTTTCAGAGAAGGGATAATCAACATGTAATGTGAAACCAAATTCATGATCTTGCTTTCAAAATGTCCTCCTCCTACTAGACAGTGACAAGATATCTGTTCTGTCACTTCCTTATGTAGTTCTACTCATTGTATTTAAAATAAATCTTGAATCTAATCCTACACCCATTTCTCTGGTCCAAATTGACCATAGTCTATATTATACAGTTCTCTTCACACTTCTTATCCTTTTGGCTAAGATCAAGTGTAATATAAAGTTCTCTTCCTTGCTGCTACTCTTGTTTTTCATATTCCAAACTGCTTATGGCATAGAAATTCTTCTGAATTTAAAATCTAATGACTTCAATTCATTTCTCATAAATTGCTATTGACATTGAGAACAAAATCCCAGACAAATCCTACAAGGTTCTGTAAGATCTGGTTTTTCCTTTTAGGTAGAAAAAATTATTTCCCATAGCAAAGGGCTATGTGTCCTTAGTTTTTAAATTACTTGTTGTCTCGGGGCCTCCCTTTAAAAATATTCCCTCTGCTTGGACCAGACTTCACTGAATGTCACTCCACAAGTCAGTTATCGCTTCTACTGAGAATTACCCTGTACTTCTCTAAGTCAAGTTCCCCTGCATTCTAAGGCACTTACCACATTGTGTCATTATATCTTTCTTTGTTTATCTGATTGGCTCTTGCCTTCTCCACAAGACTATTAGTATCATGAAATTAAGGACAACGCATGTATTGTGTGCTCTATTATTTTAGTAGCTGACACAGGATTTGAGATCTGGAAGCACAGTTAGCGAAGTATTTACAGCAATGAATCTTTGCACTTTAGATTCAGACCCTCACCCTCCGCTCCAGGGTAATGTTCCCCACATCTTCTTGCTATTTTCTCTTATTAAACAAACATATAGCTTTTAATTTTTTTAAAATGAAAGGAACACATAAATATTAACTTCACATATTTAATGGAAGGTGAATGGTAAAGGAAATAAATACTCAGCCTTTAGGTCATAGCATTTCCTGCCTAGAGTGAGAAATACATTTTGAATATGTGAATGAGCAATTGTCAGAAATTCACCATAGCTTATGTACCACATTTCCTTCTTTGACAAATAATGCCATTTATATTAAACCTGAAAATTTTCCTTTAGCTTTTTTTTTGGCATCAACAAAAAGTGCAGTACCAGACAACAGTTCAGAATTTAGTAAACATGAGCTCCACAGAAAGCAACAACCTAAAGACAATCAGTATGCATTGTTTTGTGGAAATTATTCTGTTCTAATGCGGTATGAAGAAAAGGGACAAAAGATTGGAGGAATGAACCGGCAAAACAGAAGTTGACCCCACCTCAATCTCATTTATAACGAACATTTTCAAAAGTTAGTACATTTTTCTCACTGCCCTTTCTGCTTTGCCTGATGACTTAGCAATCTGATTAATTCTTTCCATTCCCAACCATTTTGACTTATTTTCTACCTATTACAACTCTTCACTGGCACAATGGCTTTTTGAGCTATCATCTCAAAAGGGAACCCTCTTTTTTCACTAACTTATTCCAAAGAAATCCTTATTCAACTCTGACCTCTTCTATAACACTTTTGACATGCCATCATGAAAGTCCATTTACTTAGCTCTAATATAGATGAAAAATCAGGCACCAACATAATTCCTTTAATATTCTTTACGTTGGACTGTAAAGACTAGTTTTTGTGTTACAGAACAAACACAACTGATAATGTGACTGAGAGGATTCTGTTGCAAGGGGAAGGGATTGTAGGTACATTAATGTCAGTACCATGACATTCTGTTGTATCCACAGAGCAGCCTCCAGTTGTGCAGCCTACATTTCTTTCCCTAGTGTTTCAAAGAACGCTTACATGATTTAGAAAATTACTGGTACCAGATCTCCATATCTCATTTGCATCCCAGTGTAAATGTAGGAAAATTATATGTTTTTGATACAGATCTTTTATTCTCTTCATTTTAATCTACTGTTCTGAAGGTTTACTCACTAGTCTAAAATTTCTGAGTTTTTTGATGGTTACATTTGACATAGATGACACAAATAGCAAGGAAAATCTTGTAATGGTTTTATGTAATGTATTTTATTTGCATTTTTAAATAAGCAACAAAATCCTTCAAAGGTATAGAGGAAAGAATGATCTTTGAATCTTGATTTTACTTGGAAGAAGGGATACAGTGAAATAATTACTGAAATTATGAACAATGTTTTGATTACCTTCTAATAGAAAGATTTATTTAGATTGCATAGGCTAAAAATTGATCTTTTAGATCAATACTCAAAAATCAATAGCCTTTGTATATACACGCAGCAGACCCACTGAGATAGAAATTGGGAAGGCAGTCCCTATCAAAATAGCACCCCCGAAAATGAAATATCTAGTAATCAATTCAACAAAGGAGGTGAAAGACCTCTACTCTGAAAACTATACCATTCTGAAAAAGGAGATAGAAGAAGATATCAAAAGATGAAAAGACATATATTGCTCCTGGGTAGAAAAAACCATTATTGTCAAAATAGCTATACTCCCACAACTACTATATGGATTCAACACAATCCTGATTGAAATCCCAACAGTGTATTTCACAGATCTAGAGAAAAAAAAATCCAAACATTCATCTGGAACCACAGAAAACCTAGAATAGCAAAAGCAATTCTAAGCAACAAGGACATGATGGGGGGGGGGGCGGTTTACAATCCTGAACCTGAAAATATACTATAAAGCCACTGTGATAAAAACTGCATGGTACTGGCAAAGTAACAGAACTGAGAATCAGTGGAGTAGATTAGAAGATCCAGAAACAAGTCCAGACACACTGAGCCTCCTCATCTTTGACAAAGGGACCAAAAATCCTTAATAGAGGAAAGATAGCCTCTTTAAAAAATGGTTCTGGAAAAACTGGACTTTACCTTTCCAAAAACTAACATTAGATTTATCTCTTTTATCATGTACCAAGCTAAGATCAAAATGGATTACAGACCTAAATATTAAAACAAACACACTAAATCTGATGCAAAACCGGTTAGGTAAAACTCTTAAAGACATTGGCTTAGGGATAGACTTCCTGAACAAAACCTCTATAGCATGAGAATTGGCAATAGATCAACAAATGGGACCTCATTCTATTAAAAAGCTTTTGTACAACAAAAGAAACCACAAACAGAGTGAAAAGGTAACCAACAATATGGGAAAGAATATTCACCAACTGTTTCTCAGACAAAGGGCTACTTTCTAGAATATATAAAGAGCTTAAAAAATAAATCCACCCAAATGTAAAGGCCCAATTCAAAAATGGGCTTCTGAAATGAACAGATACTTTTCAGGGGAAGAAGTAAGAGCAGCTAAAAAATATATGAAAAAATGCTGAACTGCATTGGTCATTCAATTGATGCAGATGAAAACAACACTGAGATTTCATCTCACTCTACAAAGAATGGCTGGTATATCAGAATTAGCCAGCAACAAATGTAGGCAAGGCTGTGGAGAAAAAGGAATATTTCTCCACTGTTGGTGGGAGTGTAGGCTCGTACAACCTCTGTGGAAATCACTGAGGAGATTCCTGAAAAATCTAGGATTGGAAGTCCCATTTGGCCCAGCCATCGCTTTGCTAGGTATATACACAAAAGAATTAAAAGATTCATATCACAGCGACATATGTACACCCATGTTTATAGCAGCTCAGTTTGTGATTGCTAAATCTTGGAAGCAACTAAAATGTCCATCAACTGGAGACTGGATAAAGAAGAGGTGGTTCTTTTATATACTGGAGTATATTCTGTGATTAAAAATGGTAAGATTGAGTCATTCATACTCAAATGAATGTACCTTGAGGACATCCTCATAGGAGAAATAAATAGGTCACAGATGTGTAAATATTATCTTTTCTCTAGTATGTGAAAATGAAAATGTAAATGAATCATAGAATATATAGTTGATATTGTGAAATAGAAAATATTAAAAGGAAAGAAGGTGTAGAGGTAAATAACAAGGGAGAAAAGAATGTGATATTAATAAAACAAGAAACAAAGCTTGTGTATATAGGGGGTGGGAGGTTGCATGATGATTGAGGTAAGGAGAAAAATGAGAATCAAGTCATGTCATATTCTGGTACAAACTCTCAGTGTTGAATGCAATTATGATGTGTATTTATAATGTACCAATAAAGATGTGAATAAAAAAAATTGACCTTTGGGATCCAGAAATTTAGCTATTTGGTTTTAGTGTCTGCCTGGCAAGTACAAGGTCTTGAGTTCTATCCCTGGTGTCACATACCACATACTACAATGTTAGGTGTGACGACTCACGCCCATAATCCCCACATCCAGCACTAGAGAGGCAAAGGGAGGAGGACTGGTTCAAATTTGAGGCTAGCCTGAGCTACATAGTGGGTTCAGAGTCAGTCCGAACTACAAAAGCTAGATGATGTCTTAAAAAAAAAAATGACCTTTTGACTTCTGACTTCTGGGAAAATGGTGGAGTGGTGAGCAGCAAAGAAAGAATCTCTTTGCAATTCATTATTCCCAAAGCAGAATACAGCAGCTCAAGAAAAATAGAAAATGAAAAAACGATGGAAGAAGGTCCCTAAGATCCAGTAAGGATAAGGTTAAAATCTATGCAATCAGGGATAAAAAGGGGGAAATCACCACAGATCCAGCAGAAGTCCAGAGGATAATAAACACCTACCTTGAGAATGTAAATTGCAATAACTTGGAGAACAGGGGAAATGGATAGATTCCTGGAGACATGTAAACTTCCAAAGTTGAACAAAAAAGTTATTAAAAATGCTAATATTCCAGTATTAATCTGTGAAATTAAAATGTAATTAAAAATCAACTGACAAAGAAAAGTCCAGGTCCTGATGGTTTTACTGCTAAATTCTATTAAATGTTTAGAGAAGAGTTAATGCCTCTACTTCTCAAACCCTTTAATGAAATTGAAAGGGAGGCAATACTTCAAAATTTATTTCTGGAAGCAATCATTACCTTGATACCAAAAGCAGAGGAAGACTCAACCATAAAAAAGAACTATAGGCCAATCTCCCTAATGAATGTTAATGCAAAAAATTTCAATGAGATACTGGTGAATAGTCATTTTCCAGATTAAGAAGTAAAGGCAACTAAGAAACGTATGAAGATGTTCGCCATCACTGTTCACTGGAGAGATGCAGAAGAAAACAACACTGAGATTCCATCTCATTCTGGAAAGATTGGCTGCCATCACAAAATCAGCCAACAACAAATGGTGTCAGGGCTGTGGGGAGAAAGGAATCCTTCTCCATTGTTGGTGGGAATACAGAATTGTGCAACCACTGTGGAAATCAGTGTGGAGATTCCTGAAAAAACTAAAATTCGAAATTCCATTTGACCCTCCTATTTCCCTGCTAGGTATACACAGAAAAGAAAGAAAAGATTCATATCACAGCAACATATAAGTGCTCATTCTTATAGAAGCTCAGTTTGTAATATCTGAATCATGGAAACAGCCCAAATGCCCATCAAAGGATAAATATGTTTCGTTTGTTTTTGCCATAAAATGGAGTATTACTCTATCATAAAGAATGATAAATTTGAGTCATTTATACTGAAATGGATTTACACTGAGGACTCATACTCAAAAGTGAAATAAATGGAACATAGATGTGTAAATATTGTATCACTTTGCTCATATGAAAAACTGAAGGTGTAAATGATTTCCAAAGTGTGTGATAGGAATAGTGAAATAGGAAGAAAATGTGGGTTTTTTTGTTTTTGTTTTTGCTTTTTGTTTTTTAAGGGAAAAGACATGTATGGGGAAGTAAAGAAGGGAAAGGAAAAATTTGATGGTTAAAAAAGGAAACTAAGCTGATGTATATAAGGGTGGAGGTTTTAGGGAGGGTAGGGGAATGGAAAAACTGTGAATCAATACATGTCATGTACTGGCACAATTTCTCAATGTTGAATATGATCATAATGTACATATACAAGGTACCAATGAAATCAATTCAAAAAAAATAAAATTTGATCTTTTAATATGAATAATCCAATGTATACACTCCTCTTTTGTGCAAATTATTATAGTAAAGCACGCTAGCACATCAGTATTATTGTCTTCCTGTGCACACAAGGAACTTGAAGCTGTCCACATGATTATGACGAAAGCCATGGCTTCTGGCCTTGTGAAAGTGGGCCATGTCTAGAGAAAAACTCATTCCAAACTAAACTAGTGCTATTAACAACCACTATTCAGATTTGAGGTCTGGGCAAAAAGGCAGAAGAGAAGAAAGAATTAGGGCAACAGTCCAGACTGGGTAATATATTCTTCCTATGAGTAGAATTAGTATTTGAAGCCTCCTGAGTAAAGTATGTCTTGGAAACCTGAAAGATTTGTATTGTGAAATAGGAATAAAATATTAAAAAGGAAGAGAGAAATGGGGATTGGGAAAAGTGAAGAAGGGAAAGAAAATATTTGATGGTTGCAAAAAGGAAACAAAGCTTATGTATATAAGTTATGAGGGGATAGTAGGGAGGGCAGGGAAATGGGAAAAAGGAGAATCAAGATGTGTCATGTACAGGTGCAAATTGTCAATGTTGAATGTTATCACAATGTATGTATAAAATGTACCAATAAAATCAGTTATATAAAGAAATCTGACAGTTTCTAAGTTCATTAGAGAGGTAGATGTCTCAAAACAGAGGTTTACAATAGGATATCTGGAATTTGTGCTGCACATTGGCTCCCAAAGCTGATTCACTGAGCCTCAGAATCAGATGTTCTAGGATATGTCTTGAGAATGCTAGGGTGTTTTTTTTTGTTGTTGTTTGCTTGTTTTTGTTTTTTTTTTTGAAACAAGATCTTGCTTTTTAGTTCTGGCTGATCCTGGGCTCACTATGTAGTGCAGACCAGCATCAAACTCACAGAAATCCTCCTGTCTCTGCCTCCCAAGTGCTGGAATTACAGGTATGAACCACCATACCAGGCACTGTGGAATGTGGTACTAATTGCTGGTGGGCGTGAATCACCAGGCCTGGTATTGTTATATGTGGTACTAGAGATCAAACTTAGGACCTTGTATTTGTGAGGCAGGCACTGAAATCACTGAGCTAAATGCCAGGCCAATGAGAATGGTAATTTTAACATTTCTCTTATATGGAAGCTAACCTTGTGATTGTAGGCTTTGAATTAGAAGAAAAGTCAACTTTTTCATTCTTATTTTTCTCATTATTATAGAGGAGGAAATGGTAACTGTTTTGTTGGTGCCAAAGGGCTAGAGTAAATCAGATATATAACAGCTATCAAGAATTGTTACTCAGGGGCCGGGGAGTTAGCTCAGTGGTTCCGGCGCCTGTCTTGCAAGCGCGCAAGGGCCCGGGTTCGATTCCCCGGTAACCACATAACAATACTGGGTGTGGAGACCCACACCCAGCAGCAACCAGTACCACATACCACAGTGCCGGGCGTGGTGGCTCACGCCTGTAATCCCAAAGAATTGTTACTCAGCATACAACCAGTATTTTAAAAACCAGTTAGCTAGATTCAGTCATCTCACAATACAACATACACTGACACATTAAGTTGTACACTGTAAATTTATGTACAATTTTTCATGTGTCAATTTTGCCTTATTATAATTTGAGAAAAATACAATTAAAAATATCATAAATAATATGTTATAAAATGAATAACTTCAACCAGGAGAAAAGATACATCAAGTAGGACTAAAGGATCCAAAATCTTTATGTCTCTGTGTGTGTGTGTGTGTGTGTGTGTGTGTGTGTGTTGTGCATTTTGACTATAATCAACCTTGACAATTTGTACCAGTACATAACACATCTTAATTCTCATTTTTCCCATTCCCCTTGCTCTCCCTACCCCCTCTTCCCCTATTATCTTTGCTAAGGATCCAAAATCTTAAGGTTTATAAATAACAAGGAAGGCAAATGGTGGACCAGGAAATGAATGAACAGTTCAGAGTGATGGAAAAGCCATTGACTAAGTCAAGCATGCACAGTAAAGGTAAGAACCACAGGGCGGGGCAAGTTTTCCAATAATGATGGGGGATAGGCTAGTAAGAAAACAAATTTTGAACATCAGCTCAGGAACACAGAGAAGGAGAATCAACCTCTACTGAGAGTGTACGTAGATCAGCACTAGGCAGTACCCCAGGATTTAGGGGACAGAAACAGGAGATGGCAGCCCATGATTGTGGATGAAGGTAAACACAGTCCTTAACAATGGTCTCTGACAAAATATTATGGTTATTCCTCTTTTGTTCCTATTCTCTGGATATAATGAAGTAGATAAAAATACTAATGAAGTTGAAGTTCTGTCAAATTTGCAAAGAATGTGAAGGAGTAGATGTGACTTTCCTGACAAATATGTGATATCGCATTTCTTTTAGTTCATCTCCTAGCAGATTATTCCTTCACACAATTGTTGAATGGCTGGAGGCTTCTGATCTGTAAAGGGAAAGGCCAAGTAAAACTTGGGAGCAAGAATGATAGTGTCATTTCAATGAGAAAACTCATTCAATCAGCAGAGTTATCGGTGGGACTGAAGTGAAAGGAATGCCTAAAAGGTGAACATCAGAACATCACTCAGTGATTTGCATGTTACATTCATTGAAATGTTGGTATCTAGTTCAGACCACTTTGTAGATTAAAAACTGAATGCTTTTATGTTTTCTCTTATTCCTTTTTTTTTAACATTTTGGCAGACCTTCTGTTCCCTCTGAATATAAAATTGTTCATATGGTTTTAATTTTGCTCTCTCATTGCCCAAGTATGAGGCAGAGCTAAAGTTTAGCTTCTTATTTGAATGCTGGTTACCTGAAATGACTAGAAACATCCTATAGTAGGAGTACATATTCATGTCTTGTTTGAATGTTCTTTACTTCAAATGTTTAGCAACATGATACGAATTCTTTGGTTGTAGTATGACCACTTAAAAGCTTTTATAAAATCTAGGACCCTCAAAAGTCTGACTTTGGTTATATAGAGAGCATTTAGATGCTTCCACATCCTATATAGATATAATTTTTATCTGGTTAAATAAATTGAATTTCAGTTTAGATGAATAGCTGTTATCCTGTATACATTTTATTAATCAGTGATAATTTCAATGTATGATTTTCTTATTATATTTTTGAGACAGTAATGTTTTTACATTTAGAGCTTTAAGATTCTGCCATGGGCAGCATGCAATGCTTGTAAAGTTTTGGGGAAACAATTGGCCTGACAGCAAAGATTGTTTGACACATACAGTTTATCCTCTTAGAAAATGTCTGTCATAAAATTCATTATAAAAATTATGAGAGGATGTTTGGTGAGTTATCAAATATTCCATTTCTCAAACTAACAGGGTTTGCTAACTTGTCTTCTGGACTGGTAACTTTGTCATTTTTCCTGAAATGTCTTAGAAAACTCTTGACGTCACAGTCTTCTGGCTTAGGCCTCATTATCTTTGAATTCAGTGATTTCCTTTCATTATTTCTTAATTTAATTTTTATTAGTATATGTTTCTAGAATATAATGACTGTATTGATCATGGGGTGGGGTGGATAAATGTACAAATCTTAATTCTTTTTTATATCTTCCCTTCCTCTCTCTGCATCTCTTGATCTCCTTCTCTTTTGTAAAAGACGTATCTCCCTGTTTCCTGTTATGTATCTTTTATTTTTTCTCTAAATTATTTAAACTTTGGGTTTCTCATTTAAGTGAAACAATGTGGTATTTAAACTTGGGTGTCTAATTAAATTCAATGACTTCTGCCTGTAAGAGTTCATAGATTCAGTACTCTTTCAAACTCAATCTCCCCTACTATTTATTATCTTTTTTTTTATAAAATAGATTTACCAAACTTTTGCTTAATGTTATGAGTAAAGTTCCTATACTGATGCCAGCCGACAGTGTTCATAAGAATGTTACCAACAGATCGATTGCACAATACTTAAGAATTTATTGTTTAGTTTCTGTGTTCTAACGAGTGGAAAGAAAAGAAAAAAAAAAGAAAAAGAAATATTCAGCCTTTAGCTTTTTACATTAAAAAAAAACCTTCTCAAAGTTCTTATCTTTGCGAAGTTCATATTTTTGTTTCATATCAGCACCATACTCAATATATAAGTTGAAGAACATTTGTCATTTCATAGATTTGCCAATAAAATTGCTATATATTAAGGGCTCCTCCACTGGGTTATTTTCTAGTACAAAGAAAATGCATTTTATGTACCAAATAAACCCAACCCATGCATAGCTTAACTGTATTTTATTTTCAAATGTCCAATGAGCTGTTTTAATTCACTGGATGTTGAAAGGCATTGTGCCACTTTGAGTCTCGGGTCTGCCAGTTCTTTGGGTGGAGGTGTGAAACCAGAACAGCCTACAGGAAATGTATCATGACAAGGCCATAGGGACCATTCATTTCAGTGGTGTATTGCAGATTCTGAACATCACTGAACGCTGAAATATTTTTCTCTTTTTATAGTCAAATAGAAAGTTATAATTTATAAGATAGTGGAAGATAGAATGAATGAAGAAGGACATGGATGACCTCAACTACTGTCATCTAGAGACTGATTTTCAATTTTTCTTTTTGAAGTAGAATTTGATTTTCTGTTTTTTATTGTTGCTATATTGTTATAAAGTCAATAATAACATCTATTAACTTGTCACTCATCTGTAAAATAGATTATTCATAATAATTAGCATCTATATAGACTGTATAAAGTATTCATTCCAAGTATTATCTTATTACACAGCATTTTTAAGAGAGCAATAAAACCATTTACTAGTTTTGAATTTGCAAAAACAATGTGACAAAACAAGTAAACACACCCACCCAGTTTAAATTGCTAGAGATTCCTACAGCATGACTTTATTCCTAACAATCAAACACAAACAAGTGAAGACTAGGGAAGATGTAGTATACCATTTTTGCCATAGCTTTCAATATACTTCCCTAGTAATTTTTTTTTATATATTTTGTTCTTCAAAATATAAAAAATAATAAGTCATTAAATTTTTGCTTGAATATGTACAGGAAAGCTTTGTTTTGTTCACTTACTTTATTCTTTAGAGAAAAGGAAAAGAAATGAAATCAGAAGTGTGAAGACAAGCAGAGATACAGACATCTGTGTGGTCTAATAGAGGAGTGTGATATGGGAGCTTGAGAAAAGGTCACTGTGGACTTGACAGAGACTAGAACTGCTGAAAGAGTTCAGTCTAAGTGAGGTAAAGATCCTCCAAATGCAGAGACCACAGGGCAGTGTTCCAGTGTCTATCTGTTTAATTTTAACTGAATAGTTTATGCTATCTTTGAAGACTTGGTTTGGGAGGGGAAAAAGAAGACTAAAACAATATGCTGTAACTGCAGTATTCTTCTCCATTGTGGCTGCTGCTATGGAAACCACACTGTACTTCAAAGCACATAGTTTTCAGTTTCATGGACTGTACTTATTGATGATGCTCTTTCAGACATGTTAAATATGGTAGCTTTTCTTTCCCAAGGACTAAAATCAAACCCTGATTAAAGTGCTCATCAGCTCTCCAAGATGGAGGCTTTGAACCTTTATGATAGAGGTGGTAGAGAAATGTTATACAATAAAACAGGACCTCACCTTGCCTCTGTTTTTTTTTTTTTTCCCCCTACAAAATATTTTATTTTGGAAATGTAATAGTTTATGCTTCTGAGCTCCTGCCCAATGTATCAACATGGTTGTAACTGTTTGACCTCTCAGAAATGTTTGGTTATCTCCACTCCCTCAGGAATGTCCCATTAGCTCTATCCCTTTTAGGAATGTTCTGTTAAGTCCCACCATCTTATAAGAATGCCCTGTAACTTCACTCTTGTGTTTCAGGAATGTTCTGTAACTTCACCCTCTGCTTCAGTGAGCATGCTCATATGTCTTGTGTTTCTGGAAAGTTTCATAACTCAGCCTGTCTGCTTCAGTGACAATGCTTCCCTATCCTGTATATCACAATATAAGGAGGTTCTCATTTCTGGTAGAGTGCTCAAACTTCCAGAATAAACTCCTCCAAGCCTGGTGGCATAACAGTTTTTTTTTTTTTTTCTTTACCTCTTAGAGTGACCATCAAATTCTCAAGTCTTCAAGTTGAAATAACCATGACTTACAGCTGTAACACTGAGTTGTTATAGTCAGCTGTACCTCAGAGCTTTGGCCCTTGGCTGTGACACTGAGCTGTTCTGCTTTGCCACAACAAAGGGGCGTAAGAGTTGCAGAAGAATTAAAACAGTGTTTCTGGACCAAGAATTTATGGTGTCAATTTGGATGATTGATTCTCTGCCTGCTAAGAGGAGCACACTGACTTTCTATAAGTTACATTGTCCCACCTGTAGGCAGGAAAGAGCAACTTACACAGAAGTGTGTCCACATTACAATTTATAATGGTATTAATTTTCCAGAGGAAGCTATCTCAGAGAAAACATTCTAGTTTCTCTGATTGTTTTAAAAACTTGATCATGACACTCACATTCTTAGCATTTTTGGTAAATGGAGATGAAATGTGTCTTTCAAAGTAGCTGTGAAAATTAGCTAAAAGAATGTTTTAAAAGGACTAAAATTATAATCACTTAAAAGCATTTATAACTCTTATGTATTAACCTGTATCCCTTATGAAATCTCTATTGTGAAGTCTTAGCCCACAGTACCTCAGAACAGGACTGATTTAGAGGTAGAACATTTACAGACATGTTCAGTTACAATGGGGACATTTGCCTGGGTCTTCAGGTAAGCAGCACCATTTTTGACATTTTGTTATGACAGCCCCAGACAGTAAGAGGGATTGAAAGCTTATGGTAGTTTTATAAGTAGTATTATTTTGAGTGAGAGTTGCTGAATTAGAGAGTAGATGAGAATCCTGAACGGAATGATCCTCCACCTTTTCCTCAGCTTCCCAATATATTAATTGTGGTTAACTGTAGTTTGTTGCATCTGAGTCATTATTACAAGAACAGAGAAACCATTTGTGACAACACATGAACAGGTCCTTCACAATTTAGCTTTGCTATGTAATTTAGTTCTGGATGACATTTACTCAATTGTCAAATACAATCTGAATGTTTTATTTAATTTTTATATGAAAGATTTCTTCCAAATACCGCGATACTTTCAGCAAGAAATGAATAGAAGTAAAAGTCCTTCCTATCCCAAAAGATATTTGTTTATAAAGTTCTTATAAGACATCCTCTATCTGGCCCTAGTTTGAAAGATCCATCACCTTTCTCCCACTTTGAGCAAATGCAGTCAGTTTTACTTCTTTGCATTTAATTATAAATTTATTTATTCAGATGAAAAACTTTTTTTTTCTTTCTAATAAGCAAGAAGTAGTGTAAATAAAAATTCAATATGCAAATTTAGTCTGCTAAAAAAATGTAGTGCTAAATAAATGATCAATACTATTATGATTTTGTAAGAATTCTGTCAAGATTTTTGTTGGTTAAGATTTTTGTGTGTGGGCCAGGGACTGAGCTCAATGGTTCCAGCATCTGCCTTCCAAGTGCAAGGTCCCAAGTTTGATCCCCTGGCAATAACATACCACAATGCTGGGTTTAGTGACTCATGTCTGTAATCCCAGAATTTGGGAGGCAGAGACAAGAGGATTTCTGTGAGTTCAAGGCTAGATTGGGCTACATACTGAACTCAGGGCCAGCCTGAACTACAACAATGAGAAACACCGTCTTAAAAAAAATAAAAAGGAACTGTATTTCTAGCTAGATACCTATCTTATGTTACATATATTTTCACCTAGGGCATCAGATAGTAGTTAACATACATAAAATTAATTAAAATTGGAATTCCTTTGTAGGATCACATATATCTAAAAGCATAAAGACCAAATTACATTATTTATTTATTTATTTATGAGATAGGGTTTTGCTTTGTACTTCAGTCTGGCCCTAAGCTAACTATGTAGCCCAGGTGAGCCTTGAACTCACAACAATCCTCCTGTCTCTGCCTCCCAAGTGCTGAGATTACAGGTATGAGCCACCACGCCTCACACTGTGGTGTGTGGTACTGATTGCTGGTGGGCCTGAGTCACCAGGACCAGCATTGTGGTATGTGGTAACCAGGATCAAACTAGAGACCTTTGGCTTGCAAAGCAGGCGCCAGAACCACTGAGCTAAATTTCTAGCCCCCATATGTCATTTTAAAATTTTGTCTTTTTCTTTAAAGATAAGATGTGATTGACATTTATGTTAATTTGATTTTAAAACATGGAAAAATATGTGTACATTATTAGTGGGATTCATATAAGAATTTTCTCTATGTATAAAATGCAGTGATTAAATTGGGATAATTCATGTTTCCATTTTCTCAAATATTTATCATTTTTGTGTGTTAGGAATCTTAGACTTCTAATAATTTTTGAAATATATCCTACATTGTAGATTATTACAATTACTGTTGATTTCTGTTATACCACTCTACTGATTGTCTTTAATCTAATATCTGTATCTTCTTGATCTCCCTAGTTGCTTATTCTTCCTCTATTAGACCTGCAAATGTCCAGACTGCTAAACTCTATGTCTCAGATCTGGTTTGCTTATTTTGTTAAAACAAGGCTTCCTCTTAGGCGCTAACAGATGGACCTAGATACAAATTCAGTATTTATTTTGATGGCTGTCATCAGGGAACTCTGTGCTTGCCTTTCAAACTTATCATCTGCCACCAAAATTAGGTACTTTGATACCTCCTAATATGTTCTATAAAAAAAAAAAAAACCCAGAAACTTATGACTTTCTGTCCTCAATTTCCTTTTCAAATTCTTCTCTCTCTCTATCCTTTTTGCAAAGGGCAGCAGAACTCTCTGGATATAAATGACTAATGTGTTTGTGTTTTTTTCCTCTCTCCTTACTTTATGCATCCATCTATCCACGTAGCTATTTGTATCCCTAATTTGTTCTTCTAATCTCCCTAGCTCTCCATTTCCACTTTCCTATCTCACTTCAGATCAGTATTTTTGCTGGCCTGGAATGTAGCTCATTAGCTTACTTCCTTATGCCTATTCTTGTTTCCTTCTGATCACTCTCCACAAAGCACCAAGTAAGATCTCAAGATTCAGTCTAATCATAGCATTCCCCTGACTGACACCACCACTGATTCCTAATTATACAAAGAAGAAAAGGCAGAGTCCTTTCTGTGACCTACAGGACCACCTATGCTCTGTTCTCTGCCTACTTCTTCAGACCTGTTGAAGGCCTCTGTCCCAATTGCTCATCATGTTACTGATCCTTTGGCCTTACGGAAATTAAAGAGCCCACCCAGGTTTTTATCCAGGGTATTTTCAGTTATTGTTGCAACAACGTGAAAGGACTTTTTGGAAAATCTAGGGTCCATCTTACAAAGGCTCTATTTTTGCCTCTCTCTTTCACTGTTGATTTACTAAAATCTGCAGTGTTGCTTATCATATGATAGATAATCAATATGTATTTTCCTAGCTAAGTAAATTAATAAATTTTATCCCTAAGGTCTTAGCTGAAATTGCCCCTCCCAAGGTGACTTTATCTAACTGTTGTTTCTAAACTGAGTCCCCAGTTAGGGGAAATTGCATCTACCCCATACCATTTGGGGGTATCCTATAGCACTTTAATTTCCTTACCTGCAGCTTTTATAACATACTTGATTATTTATTTGTATGCCTTGTTACTATCTGTATTCTGCTGTAAAATACAAATTCGATGAATTTGTGCCATCATCTTCTGACTTGTTTATCACTGAAACTCTAGTGAACAGCACAATGTTTGTAATGTAAAAATCCCCACTCAATATTTGTGGAAAAAAAGGAACAAATGAATAAATGAACAAAAAGAGCAATACTAAAAATTTTCTATGGGAAAGATGAGAGAAGATGAAGGCAGATTGTTACCCTGTATGAAAGTTTAGCCAAAGTAAACTTGGAGAATCTGTTGTTTACTTCATACAGATTATTTTTAAAGATGCCAGATTGCACAGGTTCTTATACATTTGAATCCACAGGGTACAATTTATTTTCTGCTTTCATTTCACTCCCATCCTCCACCAGTTTCTTAGCCCTGACAAATGTGCCTCCAACCCATAGTTCTGTTGGTAGAACCTTTTCTGTCTTTGATGTGGAAGCTTTGCATCTGTTTTTGGAAATTTAGATAGATTAGTCAGACTTCTTTCTCTTTAAAATGTGTGCCTGAACTTTCAGGTTAATACAACCTGAAAGATATCCATACAGTATTTTATAGTTTTCAAGAAAAATATTGCCCACAATATTTTAAAATATTTTATGTAAAATATAATCTGCTAATCAAATGTGTATAGATATGACACAGGAATTAACTGTCCACTTTCCAGACAAAGAAATAGAAAATTATCAGTACTGGAGAATAGTTATCTATCCTATCTGTCACTGTAGTTTGAAATTCATATAAATGTAATCATAAAATATATTTTGTATGTGTCTCATTCCTCTCTTATAGCCTTATGTGTATGAGATTCATCTCCATTGTTGTGACGATTAGTATTTCATTCTTTATCCCTGTTGTTTATTGTTATAGTGGAGATTTTGCAAATTATCTATTCCACCACAGATGGACACTGGGATTGTTCCCAGTTTTTGAATATTATAAATAATACTGTTATAAATATTCTGCTGTATATGTCTTGACATATGTGTGTAAGTATTTCTTATTTTTCTTTCTTTCTTTTATTTTTAGTTTTTTGAGAAAGAGTCTTAACCTGAGCTCACTATGTAGCCCAGGCTGCCTCTAACTCTCAGCATTCCTCCTGCCTCTGCTTCCCAAGTGTTTGGATTACAGGCTTGAGCCACCATACCCGACACTGTGATATGTGGTACAGGGAATTGAATTGAATTTGGGAACTTGAGTTTTCCAGGCAAATGCCAGCATCACTGAGCTAAATCCCTGGGCCCTGTGTGCAAGCATTTCTGTTAGGAGTAATCCTACTGGTGGAACTGCTATGGCACACTTCACGTTTATGTTTGGTTTTTCACAGCTTCTGCCTAATAGTAATGCAATTCTCCATAGAAATTTAATCACTAAGTAAGAGTGCATGAGAATCCGTGTTGCCACATAACCCTGCCATCTCTTGGTACTTAAAGTACTTGACATTAACCTTTCTAGTGAATATGTATGCAACAATATTTCACTGTGATTTTAATATAATTTTTCCAATGATTTTATTGTTCCACTCTTTCTATTGTTTCTTAGACTTTTTAAATAGATCTTAAGTTCATTTTTCTTTTGAATTAATATTCGTACTTTTATTTAGCTTGCAATATAACCTCACTCTTAGCTATGTGCATAACTAATAGTATCTTTATTTCTCATACGAAGTCTCCTTTTTTAGATTGTTAATGCAATCTTGTTCACTTCAGAGTGGCTTGGGCCATCATTTTCTCCCATTTTATATTAAAACTTTAACCTCTTACTTAAAAACCTTTGGTTGAGATTGTAACAAAAAAGTAAGGAAACAAATTTTATATATATGGGGGGGTGGTAGGGAGGGTGGGGCTATGGGAAAAAATGAGAATTAAGTTGTGTCTTATACTGGTACAAATCCCCATTATGGAGTGCAATCATGATGTCTATATTTAATGTACCAATAAAGATAATTAAAAAAAAAAACAAAACTTTTACCTAACATAATTTGCAGAACACATCAACTTATTAAATCATTATTTTGTTGTTCATATGTATATCTGTATTTTATCTGGGGTTGATTTTCTGTGCATTGTAACAGGTCAGAACCAAGACTGAATGTTTTCTATGTGCATTTCCAATTAAGGTGTCATCAATAAGGGGAAGTCTGTCCTTTCCCCATGGTGTGGTAGGGCTCATTTGCATAAAATTAGATATATTTACAATTTATTCTGTTATACTGACATATTTTTCTGTCCTTTTACCAATATGATTAAATCACTATAGCTATATAATTCTTAGTTTTCCATAGCAGAAAGCTTGCCTACTTTTCTTCATGATTAGATTGACTGTACTTTGCCTGTTTTATTTCCATGTAACTTTTAGAATCATTTTGTCTAACTGTACAAAACAAAACAAAAACGTTCCCGTTGAAAATCTTGTTTTCCCATTTTTAATATAAAATGGGAGAAAATAATGGCCCAACCCACTCGAAGTGAACAGGATGGCATTAACAACCTAAAATCTTGTTCTCCTTGCTTGGCATTACATTTATTTTAGGAATCAGGTTGAAGACAATTTACTTCTTTATAATATTAATTTTCCTATCATATTAGTATATAGCATTTCTTTTTATTCATATACGTCTTTCAAATTTTTAAGCTATACTGTTCTTTAAAATGTACAACTTTCTGACTGAAGATGCTACATAAAGTTTGTATAATTAGTCTCAGCATTTAATTTTTGGTGCTATTTCAAGGGTATCTTAACTTCTTAATTTGTTCCTGGTTTCTTCTTTTTAAAATATGAATATTTTCTTATAGTTAAAAGTTGTAGTAATTTTATGTAGGGATCAAAAGTAGTGCTGGATATTTTGAAGATAAAATTCACATAACTTCTGGCAGTGTTTGTAGAAAATTCATTCAGTGTTTTATTCAAACTTTAACAATTGTCTTTTACTTGCTGAATACTCTGAAAGGCACCAAAGACATATAATATTTCCAAAATACAGTACAACAGTTCTGCCATAGGAAAACACACACACACACACACACACACACACACACACACACACACACACACGTTCTTATTTATGGAAATCGTGTACCATTTAAAAACTTATAAATTCTTTTTTCATTTGTAAACTGATGGTATTTAAGAAAATTTGTGAACTGTGAATTTACCCTTGTTAATAAGGTGTGGTAAGAATGGAGATTTTGACAGGAGAAATGATCTCTATCCTGTGATTTATAATTAGGAGCTGGGACCTAAATACAGGTGTGTAGACTGAATCAACAGACACTGCACAGCAGTGCAAGCTTGTTTGGGCACTGATGCTTCCTGTGCACTGGGTGCAGGGTTCCTACTGGTAATGTGGTGAGAGGGTCATTGATAAGATGAGCACTCGTTCCCTGGGTGGTAATTTCCATGAGATCAAGAGCTTTAATCATTTTTTTCCTTGTTGTATGTTCCATATATGAATGAATGACAGTGTCATAGTAATCAATAACTTTATATAAATAAAACTGAAGAAATAAACTTTATTGTTAAGCAGACAAAGAGGAACAGAGACATTGGTCTTACTGGCTTGTAAATTTAATCTAAACATTTAAATGTTGTGTAAGAATTAAAAGGACACAAGAGATGCTATGACAAGGAATAGTCTGCATATAAAATAATTATAGGCCTTTTTTAATGGTAAGCTTGCTGTTATAAGTTATTTCTTTCTTGCTTCCAAGCTATAATGCAAGTCATCCCATGAAAAGGCAGTAGTAAAACATTTTAGCTCTGAGATAAAGATGCTTGAATATAATAAGAATAATTTCCAAAGGAAAACGTGCATTGTCAACTTATTCAGGTCACTTGCTGTAACTTCATTGTCATAGATTATTGACAGCTAACTGTCTCACCAGCTCACCTTTTTGACCCTCAATAGAAAAGAATTGTCTATAAATATGTAATACTCATTTGAAAGTCAAATTCGGTTGTGTTCTCATGCTTACCTCACTAGTACTTTGTGAAAACCTTGACTGTGAATTATTCTGTTTCTAAACAATTAAATAATTTTAATATGAATTTCTTAATTTCTTCTGTTGTTGACATGACAGTGACTACAAATTTCATTCAGAATATAATTTAAATTGCAAATGTATAATAAAATCATAGAAATCAAATACATCTAGTCAAAAATGTGTTTCCTAATTCTGTTAAAATTGCTTAAAATGTAATTAAAAGTAATTACTTGAAAGAGGAAACTGAAAAAAAACTATATTTAAAGTATCTTTATTGTACTTGCTCACATATCTTAAAATAATTGATTTACCTAAGGTTTTTAATTAATTAAAGATTCCTGGGATTTCTGACACTGCTAGCTTTATGCAGGGTAGATGCTGACCCTGTCCAAGAACACTGATGACTAAGACTGCTTTTTCAGGGAGTAACTTTTTCTTTTACTGGACTTCCTTCATTACAAAGGTCTCTTGCTTTATTAATCTGACTTTTTTAGGCTGGTGTATAATAAGACTTTAACCAAAGATGAAAGATGAATTTCAAGTTGTATGTGAACATCCAATTAGTGATATTAAATTGTTTTCAAATGCCCTCCCAGAAAATGTGACTTGTTTCTCACATAAGGCCTGTTACATTATGACTATTTTTACTAAAATAGAAAGTCTCTTGTCTTATTCATTCAGTACAAAGTGAAGGGCAGTGTTATTTACATTAATTAGAATTCTTCCCATGCTTGAAATTATTTTATCTTATTTGATGCTCACCAGTGTACATTCTGTGTCTTGAGTGTAGACATGGTGGGCATGAATGCCATGACACACACCTATCCAGGGAAACACTAAGAAGGATCTGGTACATGATGTAGGTTTTAAAAAGGGAACAGTTGCTAAGAATGACCTCTGTCTATCCTCACATCGCAGATGATGAGGGGAAGGGAGCTGACCAGGGTCATCAGTACACCCAGCAGCTGGAAGGGGCAATGTGTCTACACAGCCCAAGGCACTGTTCCTTCAAACCATTTTTGGCATAAAACAAGAAAGAATAATATAGGGAGGACAAATGTGGACGACTCTTTTAGTATAAATAAATGAAATTAATTAATTTTTATATGATTGTCTACCTAAATGACACTGGGCTTCGCCAACAAAAAGAGAAACACTGGTATTGGTTTACTACTAAAACAGCATAAACTGCAAGTCTTAGGTGAGTGAATCTTTTCTCATAATTGAGATTCTTTCACTACCCAAAGACGATAGTAAAAAAGGTTAACTTTTATAAAATAAACAGTGATAGTACTGTAACAGAAAATTATTGTGTACTTCATATAACCATTACTCATTAAGATAAATTTTAAAAACAAAATCAAGATGAATGGAATAAACCATTTGGATTAAAAATGTATGAGCAAAGACTTAGTTGGAAGCGTGTCCATTAAATGGAAATATTTACACTAAAAGAGTTTGATTTTTTGCATGCATAAAGGCAGGAAATTAATATCTTAGCTGATGCCAAATTCATGTTTTTGAATTGAAAGCTAAACATCTGGCATTTGAAAAAAATATTTTTAAAAAACAACAGGCAGATAAGCCTACTTTAAATATGTATCTGGTGCATCATATGTGTTATGAAAAAATCTATGCGTAAGAATCACCATGACCTCTCTCTGCCCTCAACTCTCCCCCCTCCCTATGGCAAAAGAGTGGAGAGGAGAACTGTAACACAGAGAGGAGGCTTAATCAATTCGTGTTTGGGTGAGCATGTATATAAAGAAGATGAAGAGCTGTAAATACAAGGGTGCATCTAAAAATGTGGTTGATCTGATCATGAATACAACAGACTGTGAGGACAGTCTTGAATATCAGAAGGGATTCCATACTTGCCACCTACTCTAATCTTGTGGTTTGGAAGAAAATAGGAAACGACGAGAAAGTCCAGTATTTATGTTGGCAGAAGAACAGCACCCGTACCAGAAATGTGTTTAAAAACACTTAAAAGAACTGAATGCCACTGAAGGAGATTTGCTATGGCAACTGAAAGTTGCAGGAAGAGGAGGGGAAAGTAAGAGGCAAAGGAAGTCGTGATGGCAAAAACTGAAAACCTAGTAGGTGCCTAGCCATGAACAGTGTGATTTAACATTCAACATCTCCATACATGACAGTCACATTCATGACTCTGTTATACCTAATTTACTGCTGTCTAATGGCCTCTAGTCCACTTGTAGAATGGGACTCTGGTCCTTCAGATTCTCTACTTCCTTGCTAAAAACAAGCAGGCTAGGAAATAAATAACACAGCCATACAGTGGACATTAGTAAAGACATTATTTATAAAGAGATAGAGAGGCATCATCAGATAAAAGTGTAGTAACATGGACTTAGTAATAGACATGAGCCACTGGTAGCCTTAGGGGTGAGCAGTAAGCAGTTATAAGAATGGAATGAAAGTGAAGTCTGTCAACAGAGATGGTGGACACAGATAGGAGGTGGCTGAGGGCACAGGATTCTGAATCCACACTCTTCTCTTGGGTTTAAGATCTCCTATTCTTGCCTTTCCATCTTTAGCAGAAATCTCTAGCTCCACAGATTTCTGGATCTTAAGGTGCAAGTATGTGGAGACTTGCTGCATAGCTGGGACCATCTACAAAGCCACCCCACATTGACCACCCATACCTGGCATATTTTGTTTTCATACCCAATAAAACTTTCCAAGCAGGATACAAAAGGTGTGGTGAATTCTCATTTTCAAAGTAATTATTCTAACATCCTAGATTATTGGGTTTTTAGAAACTGTATGGAGTATAACTTTTGTCATTTCATATATGTTGTACTAAGGGTTCTAGAGTTTTTAGATTCTGCTTAATGAGTCCCACTTAGTTTATCATCAATATAATGAAGAAGCTAGTATGGTGTGTACAGCATATAAACACTTTACATGACTCAATTATGACTGCAGTCAGAGGAAGTTGATCTTGTTGGAAGGTGAAACAGAGAAGATATACTTTGTCACCATGAAGCTAACTGCTTCTAATTATTTTTGTTAGATCTCTTTTTTAATTGGCTAAGTCAAAAGTGCATCCTAGCTGCTGGGGCCTTACAGTTTTCCTCACCTGGAGCCACAGATGAGGTTTGACTAAACTCAGCTGCTTTTTAAGACCCTTTGAACACAGGCACCATCCAGATAGCTATTTAAATGAACAAGTGGGGTGAATCAACTTTCTCTGCATTTTAGAAGTATTTTGTTTTAGAGCTTTTTAAAAAATGTACCCAGGAATGTGTTGTCATTTTTTAAAAATTCAAATCTTTATTGGTACATCATGAAAACACACCAACACATTCAACCTTGAGTTTATAATAGAATGACATGACTTGATTCTCATTTTTCCCCTTCTCCCCCACCCTGCAACCCCCACCCTCATTTACGTAAGTTTTGCTTCTTGTTTTTTTTTTTAATTACTAACACATTCTTTTTCCCCTTGTTATTTACCCCATACCCTCTTTTCTTTTAAATATTTTCTATTTCACAATATCAACTATACATACTACAACTCATTTACTTCTTCATTTTCTTGTCATTTTTGATAGCTTTATTTTCAGGGAATCAGGCAGAAGAGGCACGAAAAAGGAGAAAGTAACCAAAATCAGAGAGAAGAGCTTCTTAGAAAGAGCCACTGAGAGAAGTTATGTACTCCAGGGGTGACGGAGCCAACTCCCGCAATTACACAGGGAGGGACTGCAGATCGCCCATTCCTGATCCCGCCTTTCTCTACCCTCCTCCATTTGCTGGTGCTTCACTTTGGCCAAACCAATCAGAAACCAGATGGTGTGGCAGCTATGGTCTCTGCCAATCAGATCAGCCTCCTGGATGCAACACAGCAAATACAGAGGATGGAGAGTGTGGTGCTTTGGTGTGAGACTGATTAATGAAAAGGACCAAAATATAAGCTTTGCCAGATTTGAGCACAGAGTAGCTAGTCAAGCAGTGCTGAAAGTATGACATTTATAGTATTTAGGAATTTATTTTAAAATGGATATTTGACTACATGTATAATTTCTCTTTTTACATGTAACTAGACATCAATGTAAACTTCTGACCTTGGGTTTTAATTCTGGTAGTCTGGATCATTTCTTTCATCCTTCTAACCCTGTTTAAAGCTGGTCATTTAAACCTTATCACACAGAACGCGGGGGCGGGGGGAGGGCGATGTTATGGCTTGTGTTTAGATGTTCCCCTGAAGCCAAATGCTTCAGTAGGTGGCTAATTCTAGAGTTCGTGAATGATTTAGAACACAGCTGGGCCCGAGCTCACCCTTTTGTCGGTCTAAAATGGCTCCTTTTACCACATGCTCCTAAACTGCGTCAGATCCAAAATGGCTCCCTTTCCCCCTTATACGCACCAAAGGGCAGGCTATCGGTAAATTCCCTAACCTGCCACTCAGGGCAAGCCAATCTGGATCCACACAGTGCGCTCGAAACCCCCAAGTCCTCATGGAAACCCAACTGCACTTCCCAATGCTCGCTGTCGCCATCGTTTAAAGTAGCCCGAAAGGTGTCACCTCCATTAAAGCCTGCTAACCCGTGTTCCTATTTGGGTTTGTTTTTGTTTGAGGCACTGGGGTTAAAGGCGTGAGTGCTACCCACCCTAAGCAGTTTGAATAAGATAAAAGGGATGGAAAGATTCTGTTAAGGTCTCTGGTTGTTTTTGCTGTCTTCTGGGCATCAATTTTTGCTCCTCTGCCATGTGCCAACCTGCCTTGGAGGCAGATAATTATGGACAGAAACCTTTATAAACTGAACTAAATAAAACTTTCCTCCTTTAGCTTTGCGTTTCAGGTATTTTGTCTCAGCAATGAGAAAAAAGTAACTAACACAAATAGTTACTTTTTCTTTTAAAGGCTTGCAAATCTGATACGCAAAGAGTAAAAGAATGAATAATAAAAACGTTCTAACATCCAAAATCCTATTGACCATCTAAACTGTATTTCACAGAGATTTTTTTTTTTTTTTTTTTTTTTTTTAGACAGGGTCTTGCTCTGTAGTTTAGGCTGGTTTTGAGCTCACTATGTAGCCCAGGTGAGCCTTGAACCTACAGCAATCCTCCTGTCTCTGCCTCCCAAGTTCTGGGACTACAGGCGTGAGCCACCACATCCAGCACTGTGGTAAGTGATACTGATTTCTGGTGGCTGTGAGTTCACGGAGATTTTTTACTTAGGAACCAGTATCTGTGCCATCTCTCAAGTGTGGAGTAGGAATTGTTTTGTTGTAATGAGAATATTTAGGAATATCACTCTTACATACTTTATGCCTATCCTGACCATTTGAAAAAGAACTATTTTGTCGTATTGTTGTTTTATCTGTCATTCAATCAAATACTAACCTTCCCACAGCAGCAACAGCTGTTTCTAAAACCACTGACTTGATTCATAGAATACTTGAGACTAAGTTTAATTCTAAATATATATGTTTTAACATTTGTGTATCAAAGAGAGCTTACACTAAGTTTAATTCTAAATATATATATTTTAACATTTGTGTATCAAAGAGAGCTTGTGCCCAGTAAGTGGTTGCATGACTAATATGTGTTGCTTTTGGCTTTTTGTTCAAAATTATGATTCTAGGTGACATTTTGAACTAAGATACTGAAATAAAATTATGTACCTCAACTCTGATATACAATTATTTTTCAATCAGGACAGGCTGTCAATAAATTGGATGTATATTCTAAAGTATTTTAAGACACAATAAAGCAATACATCTTTGATTTTCCATCTCAAGTAGAGTCCCTCATCAATCAACTCTTATGAGCCACATATTGAATTCCAATGAATGCAAAGTGCCATGTGAGAAGAAAATTATTCTAAGACTGGCACAAATTCCAGTTAAAAATATGTAAACTTTCTGAGTTTCTACAAGACATAGTAAGTACATATTTAAAGAAAGCATTTAAACCTGACAACATTCTTTTTTTTTGTACACTGACTATAGACCTTAAGTTACAAAGAAAAAGGAACAAGAATCAACAGTACAAACATCCAGTTGAGGTTTTCTAGTTCATTATATTTTCAGCATTCCAGTTTCCTTATTTGAAGGAATAAGATTTAAGTGGGATAATTGGCATTGTTCATAATTCTGATCTTTCAAAAGAGAACATTTCACTTTTTGTGGAGCTCTAGTGATGTGGGAAATAATTATTTATCATTTAACTAACTTGCTCATTTTTGGTGAACATTGCCTACCCAAGCAGAAATGATGTGGTTCAACAGAGTGGATTTTGTAGCTTTCAGGGACTCAAACTCTTTGCTTAGCCATGTGCTAAGTCAACACTTTATATTGTAATGTAGAACTTGTCTTTTGGAATGTAGAGGTCTGGTCCAGTCAGAGACCCATGCAAGAAAGGAATCTAGGAACAGCCAAGCAGAACTGAAAACAGAGCCCAGGGCTTAGCTTTAGTGGGTGGGCCCCCATAGGAATTGTGTGCTGGCTTATCCCATCTGGAGAAACCACAAGTCCTAAGGTCAAATGAAATTTGGAGCTCTTTTCATGTGAAAGTGAACATATTTATTTGATTTTATTATATGAGGAGTTTGTGTTAAGAAAATATAGGACAGAAAAAATAAATTATCTTTGGTACCAGTTTGCCTGTCTAATCCATGTGAAAATTAATATAAAGATAATTTCTAAATTATTATTAATTTACATGTCAGTGTAAATCAGCTTTCATATTGTTGTTTAGACAATAGAAAACTTAAAAAGAAACTTTCCATCTTGAAAACTTTTAATTGTATGAAAAAGTAGAGAAATAGTATAATGACATCTCATTATCTATCATCAAGCTTGAACACTCTTAATCATACAAGTAATGTTTTCCTGTCTTCATTTCACGGAATTTGAGAGCTACAAGAACTCCAAAAACCTCAGTCTGAAGCAGGATTTTTTATATTAGGAAAAACAAGTTCCCTCAATGTAAGAAATTGGATTTTAGACTTCTTCCTCCCTACAACTGTTATTCTTTATTCTGTTACAAATAAAACAGAAAGTTGGTAGAAATGTAGACTCTTAAAACCCCTGTGGAGATCAGTTTGGAGATTTCTCAAAAAACTACAATTAGAGGTGCCATTTGACCCTGCCATTCCTCTGCTAGGTATATACACATAAGAATTAAAAGATTAATATCACAGTGCCATATGTGCATCCATGTTTATAGCAGATCAGTTTATGATTGCTATATCTTGGAAACAACAAAAATGCCCATCAATTGGAGACTGGATTAAAAAAAGTCATGGTTGTTGTATAGAATGGAGTATTACTCTGCCATAAAAAATGACTAGTTAGAATCATTTATCCTTACATGAACGTACCTTGAGGACATTCTCATAAGTGAAATAAATAGTTCACAGAAGTGTAAATATTGTATCTTTTCTCTGGTATGAGAAAATTAAGATGTAAATTAATTCAAGAATGTATGTTATATATTGTGATATAGAAAATACTCAAAGCAAAATGGGGTGAAGGGAGAAAAATAATGAGATTATAACAAGAATGGAAACAAAGTTTATGTATATAGGGGGCAGGGGTGATAGGGTGAGTAGGGGCATGGGAAAAAATGAGGATTAAGTTGTGTCATATAGCGGTACAAATTCTCATTGTTGTGTACAATCATGATGTTTATATCTAATGTACCAATAGCGATTTCAATTTAAAAAAAAAAAAAAAAAAAAAACAGTAATTTTATTTCTGGGAGTTAGGTTGTGCAACCTCCAGTTCTTATAAGATCTTGTTTTACCTGATCAAGGCCTCCAAGATGTGCTAAATTACAAAACAGATGATGTAAGTTCTTAGTAAGGTAGAAGAATCTAGTTACTACTGCCTCTGACTCCTTAGGGTCTTCATTGAAATTTTGATTCCAGGGCAAGAACTAAGACTCCAATCAGCGTAGTTTGCCTGAGGCTGTGACAGATAGGCAGCAGTCTACCTTTATTTAAATATCCCCAGTCACTTATCCATTCACTTTGTGTATAACAGTAATATGAAATAAGTTAAAAGTTTTATGTTTATTTCAGAGAAATTCCTCCCTTAAATGTATAACCTTTCCCCTGTATATTTTTCCTATTTAAGCGTTCAGTAGGTAATTTTCTATTTGATCTGGTTTACATCTTCAAATTATCTGGTATTATGAAAGTTAGATAACTTTTAACATGTTCTCATTTCACAAACGAACACCATAACATTTTATATAGTATCACCCAATAAAGCAAATTAGCTCAAAATATGGCCAAATATTCACTAGCTTCTTCTTCCTTTAACATAGGCAGATTTATGAAATCTCAATCAGATAATAGGTCATGGTTATACATAAGAAATGTTAAATTTACCTTTCTATTTAACCAATTAGTTGAAACATTTTACCATTAATATAGTTTGTCATTTTGAAAGTACTTACAGGCAAGTGAATCTTGATAGAACCTTAATATTTTACAGCTTAGAAATGTTTAACGAAGCAGTAGGATTTTATGAGAATAAAAATATATAAACCAAGACCTTAGCAATATAAAAAAAGACATGGAGAGGGGGTTAGAGAGAGAGGAAATGAGATATCTTGACTATATATCTTCCTCATCCTCCTCCTCCTCCTCCTCTTCCTCCTCCTTCTTCTTCTTCTTCTTTCCAATACCAGGGATTGAACTCTGGTCCTTGTGATTTCCTGGTTGGTTTGGTATCACTTGAGCTAAGTTTCTGACCCTAAGGGGGGGGGAAAGGAAGTGAAATCTTGTATCCCAACATACTTCATTTGCTTGACATTCATGCTCTGGGCTGACCTCATCAGGATGGTAACATTTAACAAAGAGTCTCTACAATTTGCTATTCCACAACCTTTATATTTAAGACTTTTATTCTTTACTTCAAAGTTTTTAATTGACACATAATAACACAAAGTTCTACACATTTATGAGGTCCCAAAACTTGGCTTTGCATTTATTTGATTGAATACACCCACTTTTCTTACTCATTCAAAACCAAATTAAATATTTTTCTTTTGACTACTGAAATCCTGTTAAGAACTGGTTTTGAACATAAAAGGCAAAACTGCAACACTAGCTCTGTTTAGTTTACAGTTCGGTTTCCAAGGCAGTATACTTATACATTCAGGTAGAGTATGCCAAAAAGTAATGCTGTTTCCATCTGTGGAAAAGCTGATAATCTAAGCTGTTCTTGGGCTGAGTTGATAAGCAAATGAAGATAAATATACGTGGCACTTACATACATTATGTAGTGTAGATTTCACAGATAGTTGGGTTTCATGCTGTCTTATCTCTTTGTAGATGATCAAGTAACCATTTGCTGAGTTGAAACATTTAAAGAATGCCACAGAGAAGGAAGAATTCACTGCATGTCACTTTTATATGTCTTCACCTATTATTTGCTTTTTTCTATTCTTTTATTTTAGTTTTGTTTTACTATCTTAGTACAGTGATTAAACTCAGGACCTTGCCTTTGTGAGGCAGGTGCTGGAAAACACTGAGCTAAATCCCAGGCTAAATCCCATGTTTTTTCTTGTTTACTACTATTTACCAGGCATTTCTCCATTAGCTATTTTTTTTTTTTTGACAGGGTCTCACTTTTGTAGTTCAGGCTGGCCCTGAGCTCAGCCTTGAACTCACAGCAGTTCTCCTGCCTCTGCCGCCCAAATGCTGGAAGTACAGGCATGAGCCACCATGCCTGACACTGTGGTATGTAGTGCTGATTGCTGGTGGGTGTGAGTCTCCACACCCAGCATTGTTATGTGTGGTTACAGGGATCAAACCGCAGCCTTTGTGCTTGCAAGGCAGTCACTGGAATCACTGAGCTAAATTTCCAGCCCTCCATTAGCTAATTTAACAGTGAGGTATTTAATACCACTGAGAACTGGTACAATTGAAACATTGTTATATTGGACCACGTAATCATTTAAAAATTGATTATTTAAAAAGTCAGCTTTGCAAGGAACAAAAGTACCATATTTTTACCTTAATCCACTTCTAAATGTGTCATATACTTGGAGGGAATAGACGAGAATTACACCACTATTACTTTTGTCTCTCTGACCTGTTTTCTGTGTATTTATGTAAACCTATATGAAGAAATATGTACATAAAATGTGCTAACTATATTGTATATATTTTAATGCATTATCAAGAAAATATGAAGTTTATTCTATGATTTCAGTGAAATGGATCTTAGCCTATGTGTGAATTCAGTAAAATCAAATGTGAAAGGGACCTCATAGCTTAGTAGAATCAGTTCTGGTCTTTCTTTGTCTAATAAGTAAAGACTGCTGTTTCTATGGAAACGGCATTCAAAAAGAGTAACCATTATTTCAAGTATGAAAATATACAGTAGAATAATTTTGATGGAAACACTTTAACATTTACAATGTATTGTACATTCTCAGCACAGCACATATTTTGTCTTTTAAAACTAAATTTCAAGAAAATGTTTCTGCTATTAAAGTGAATGACAAAGTCACTGCCACAACAAACATATAGCATTTATTATTTCAAACAAAAGTATGTGGACAATTATGTGCAATATATGGTGTTGTCACAAAAAGTAAAGTAATAAACAGTTTTTGCTAAAACAATATCTACATGCAATTTTAACAGATTAAGTATGACTTCATTTTATGTAAATACATTGTATAAATTTAGACTTTCATTTAGGCAAATTTTATCTATGGTCTGCTGAGTTAATGTCACTTATTACATTCATGGTGCATGGCCAGGTGCAAGAAGTGACCAAAATATATGGTGAATGTTTAAATTCTAAAAATTTAGAAATATGAACTTTATTTACTATAAATTTGTACTAATAAAATATATGAATTTTAAAAAGAAAAAAATATAATAAAAAACATATTGCTGTCAATCCCTTCAAAATTCTCATCAGTTTAGATACAATCTATTGTTTCAGCTACTTTCTACAACAGTTGTGGAAATCTGCTTTTATGAATGTCTTGTGATAAAAAATATGCACTGAGTGCTGCTGCTAAGTGCCATCCTAAGGAAACACAGCTCCTAAAGCATTAGTGTGTCCTCATCTCTCTCACTCACCCCAACTTGTACTGTGCAACATCTAGCTCTTCACCAAACTCTAAATAACCATGTAAGATGTACGTTTGGCATCAATCTGATATTGAGAGAGCCACAACTGTGCAACTCAAGCCTGTCAGGAAAGACTTCCAGAAGTGCTGTAGAGAATGGTTACAGAATGGGATCAGTGTACTGGAAACCAGGGGGAATGTTATGAGGCAAATTAATGCCAATGTGTCTTTAACTATAATAATGTTTAATTTAAATATGCCTTGTAGGTTTTGTTCATATATATCATATGTGAATATTTTAAAGATGCTATTTTTTAATTTCTTCAGTAATTTATATGGAATATATTAGAGTGATTTTAATTAAAAATACACTTTTTAGTTAGCTGTAGAAAATTGTCTAATCATAAATGAAATAGCTTCTTTTATGAGGTAACTTCTGGGACTAATGGGGAATATATTTAGTCACTCAATTTCAGCCTCTTCAAAGTCAGTACATTTACATCTTTCAAGACCTATGCAGACTTTCTTTTAGATCAAGTTGTTCTCCTATGTGGTATGATGTTTATACAGATACTTTTTGATGTTCTGTGGGTCTGCATCTCAATAAACTACCTATCATGAAATAAATATATTGCAAGTGGAAAGTGCATTTGATTTACCTAACATTCCAAATGTGGTTGCTTAGCAACACAAAGCTTTGTAGAGCGTTATTTCCCCTCTAGACTGTGTAGTTGACCAGGATTTGCAGCGCGCTGTTGTTGTGTTATGCTTTGAGTACAACAGCACAGACTGCTAGCCATGGAAACATCAAAACTCAAAATATGAAGTACTGTTTCTGCTACATGTGTGTCACAGTGGTAATCTGTTTTTCCTTTGTAAATTTTGAAATATTCCACCCCAATACTTCCAGATTTTAAGGAGATAAAGACATAAAGTTGGCTATCTGACAAATTGGGAAGTCTGTCAACCCAAAGTGAAAGCAATCTTTCTTCCTTGGGTCATCCATAGTCTCAGCATTTATATGACCTTGGCTCAAAGACTTTAAGGTACATGACTAATCAATTATCTCTTATATTCTGTGGTCCACTTTGTATTTTCTATATATTTTTTCTCCTTTATTAATATGTATTGGTAGGAAGGCTATGTCAATTTCATGAAGCTGTTCCACATGAAGTAGTATTAACATAATGTGTGGCATCAGCAAGGATTTCAAGTTAAAGGGCCTCAAGAAGACTTTATACACTGAAGTGTGATCCACAGTAAAAGCTGCTAATTTAACATGGATTGAGCCAAAATATATATCATTGATCCTTGCTAAAGTTAATCTTAGTAAACCACGTGAGTTAGCAAGATGGTATACCAAAAATCAAAACCAAATCTAAATTGAAAGATTATGTGAATGCCTTAACTTCAAGAAGTTTAGGTTGTGAAATATTTATGGGAATCTAAAAGTTCTCTTGATTTTTGGCTGAAAGTGTCATCCTCCTGATCTGTGCCAATTGATGAACTGAGATACTTAGCTCCTGGCTTCTGCTATTTGCACTTCTGCTTTCATAGACTGTCACCCAAAAATAGACTTCTGCTACCTTAATTTTTTTAATGAAACAATTTATATTTAATATTTAGTGTATAATATAAAATATTTATGTTAGAACATTTTTGAAAAATGTAAACAAATACATTAATTATCCAGGGAGCCCCAAAACTAGAGGTAAACAATCATTAATTTTTCTTAGCTGAGACTATGATGTGTCTTTCTGCATCCTACTTTTTCCAGTTAACATTGCAATGTGAAAATGTTCCTCATGTCATAATTCTTGAGTATATTTAAATTCTAGCTAGTATTTTACTATATGCATGTTACTGTAATGAAACTAAACAATAGAATGTTATTATTTACACTCCTATTGAGTATTCACAGTGACTTGCAGAATGGGCATGTTGATACCTCAAAACTACAATCGAATGCACAAGGTGCAGGAAGCAGGAACTTTAGTTTTGTTTTCTGTAGTAACTTTAGCACACAAAGTAAATGCATATTTGTTCAACAAAAGAAAGAATGGCTACCTGCTTTTGAATATTACTTCTTAAATGTTTAGATAAGGTGAAATTTCTGTCCTCATGAAAGTTAAATATAATAATATGAATTCACAGCAGTACTAACAACTCAAAGGTGCTGTTTCTAATGAATCAGACGAGTGCAGAAATTCTACAAAATGAAAGTTTGATGATAACCAATTAATTCTGAGACCCAACAAGTTTAAGAACCCATATTAGAAAGCCAAAGGCAACAAAACCTGGGAGTTTCCTCAGCTGACTTTGAAGAATAATTCCAGGGTCAGAGTCTGCGGAATTTGGAGCACAGTAATTGGATCGGGGGGAGTAGAAGAGGCAGTTGTCCTTTTTCAGGAGTGATTCTTCATTGGCAAAGATGTGGGAACACTTTTAATCTTTTATACATTTATCATAATTTTAAATTTTATATCTTGCAAGAAATTCAAGAAGTTTACAAATACACAGGTGTATCAGGAGATCTGAATATGTTCCTCTGGCAGATGCCTACCTCGTCAGATTAACATCTACTTTCCAAATTTTAGAAACTGACTAATGTATCTTATCTACTGCTGACTCCACTGCTCTCTTGTCTGTTTACTGTTGACTTCTTTCTCTTGAAAATTAATTTTCTGCCATTCTATGTTTTCATGAGAAATGAAGGCCATTATATCCCACAACTCAGAATCTTTAGCCTTTATAGTCAAAGAATAAACCTACATTGGACCTAGTTGATTGCTACCTAGCCAACACCCATATCTTCTCTTATTCCTTATATTTTTTAACTTGCTGGGCTGCCAGATTTAAATTTTTGCTCTCAGAAAATGATGATTGTTTTAATTGCAGGATGCAGCTCTCAGTCCTCACTATGTTGAGGTTTTATCCGGGTAAATATATCTTATGATGATAATCATGATCTCTTACTCAGAGGAATTTCATAATATATAAAGCAGAGCCCAAAGGTTATTGCCACATATCTCTCTATAAGACTGCTGCAGGGCTGCTGGCATTGTGAATGTGGAGCCCATGAAGCATCACCAAGATGGGGAATCTTGGATGTCACAATCTGTTTCTCAGAATGGAACTTTCTTCTTAAATTATCTGCAGAAATATTAGACTATGTAATAAGCCCTTTTTCTACTGTGAGAGGTAGAAGAGGAATATTTGATTCTGAAAATGAATTTAATGGAAGGCCAACCATTATCTCACTTTTACACCAGTGACAATGAAACTGTTTTACAACTAATGATTTATTAGGTAACTATGAACTTTTTGGTAAATGATGCAATATGAGAACCTCTTTTTCAATACGAGGTATTTTCTAGGAGATTTTTAAGGTACTCAAGTCTGTCTGAACTTATTAGTATAAAAATACAAACTGTGAATAGCAGATACCAGATGAAGTATTCTACTTAGAGCTTACAATCTTGTGGTGAAGAACAAATTATTATATATATCTTTTAGACCAAGAAACTAAAGCTCCATGAGATGGATAGCAAACAGGACAGACTGTGTTTTACAGTCTTTTTATTTATTTATTTATTTATTTAGGCTAAATTTCTATGTGGTTGACACTGGCCTTGAGCTCAGTGTTGCTCTGGCTTGCCTGGAACTCAAGATTCTCCTGTTTCCCCCACCACCCATGGTGCTGAAACCATGCCTATGCTTCATTTATACTGAGTTTTCCTGTATTATATAACTTTTAAGGAAGATTTATTGGTGAAATAGTTTTTCAATAACTTCTTAGCTATAAAGAAGTTTCTAAGAAGAGCTGGGGATTTAGTTCAGTGGTTCTGGGGCCTGCCTTGAAAGTGCAAGGTGCCTGTTTTAATCCCCAGTAAGGTAACAACATATAACAATGCTGGGCATGGTGACTCACACCCACCAGAAATCAGTACCACATACCACAATTCTAGATGTGGTGGCTCATGCCTGTAATCCCAGCACTGGGGAGGAAGAGGCTGGAGGATTACTGTGAGTTTGAGGCTGGCCTGGGCTACATAAATGAGCTCAGGGGCAGCCTAAACTACAAAGTGAGATCCTGTCTCAGGAAAAAAAAAAGTTTCTAAGAAGTTTTATAATTCAAATTTTAATACTTATCCAACTACGTACATGAGCTACCACCCAAGTTCAAGTCTCAATTTAAAATTCTCTCTATTGTCTTTCAACATTAAAACCATTTCTGAATTCTGTTCTTCTGGATAAGATTTCACTTTTTTTTTTTTTTAAATCAAGTACCACTTTTATCTTTGTGTCCTGCATTTATAAAAGTGCTTTGCGGGCTGGAGATTTAGCTCAGTGATTCCGGTGCCTGTCTTGCAAAAGCAAGGGCCTGAGTTTGATTCCCCAGTAACCACATAACAATACTGGGCATGGAGACTCACGCCCAGCAGCAACAGTACCACATACCACAGTGCCGGGCGTGGTGGCTCATGCCTGTAATCCCAGCATTCGGGAGGCAGAGGCAGGAGGATTGCTGTGATGTGAGTTTGAGGCTGAGCTTGGGGCCAGCCTGAACCACAAAGTGAGACCCTGTCTCAAAAAAACCTTAAAAAAATAAAAAATAAAAATGTGCTTTGCCCACAAGAGTCATTAATAATTTGTTAATGTAATGATGTTCTTTTTAGCTCTTTTCTTCATTTCTATCATGACTTGGTGTACTAAGACATACAATTATCTATGTTCTTTACCTAACCTCTTATATTGACATTTCAAGCTTAAATTTCTTCCTATTTCTTAAATCATTAAGGTCATCACTGTCTCAGGGCCTATGTACCACAGTTCTCTTGGTAGGAAAGCCCTTGTTCCACAGAGCCACATTGCTATCTCTTATCTTTCTTGAACCTCTGCTCAAATATTTTCCTATGGAAATTAAATAATTCTAAAATTATTAATTAAAACAAAATCATTAATAAAATCAATGAATTACTTCTTTATGCCAGGAGTAGGACAGCTTGATGAAATAGTATTTCTAGTTTTACATTATTCATTCTTACTTATGGGCTTTACAGATGAATGGATTCATTTGACAGGTTTGTGCATGCACATAGTATACCTTGACCACTTCCACCTCCCGCAGTTGCTCCTCTTTCCTGGCCTCCCTCTAGTTTCACATTTTGAGTGTGTTTCCATGTGTATGTTTTGCCCATATCCATCCCCCATAATCTACCCTTGCTTGTAGTCTATCCCTTTCCATAGTTCCCTACCTTACAGTGGAAAATTTATGTCTGGCGATTGAGTTCAGGGGCACTGTGCTTGCCTGTCAAGTGCAAGGTCCTGAGATCAATTCCCAGTACCACCACCCCCCCCCAAAAAAAGAAAAAGAAATAAAGAAAGAAAGAAAGAAAAGAAGGAAGGAAGGAAGGAAGGAAAGAAAGAAAGAAAGAAAGAAAGAAAGAAAGAAAGAAAGAAAGAAAAAGAATTTATCTCTGTGTTTAAGATCCACATAAGTCGCTGTAAAGATAGCTCCAAATGAGCTCCCAAAAGCATAGTTCAGGTGATCAGAGGTTTAAGACCAAATGGCCTAAGGCCTAGAACACAACTTGGAGTATTCTTCTGCTATGAATGTGACCAGGGAAGTCAGTCAGAAGAGTGTTTATTTATTAGGTCCTTTTCATTAATTCATGTTTGTGATATAAAATAATTATATTTATCTTGGGGAACTGGTATATATGCATGCATGCTGTATTTTAATCATTTTTCCTTCCTTTCTTATCTTCCTATCTCCTCCCTTTCCAAGAATCCCTCCCTATCTCCATGAGGCCTTTTCCTTTCACTTATCTTTTATTATTTAAGTTGTTTATGTTTTGAGATTCCATTTGATATGATACTTAGATTTTGAGAGTTCATGTAATATGAGAAGCCATATGATATTTCAGCTTCTGTATTCAACTTATTTCACTTAGCATTATGGTCTTGCATCTATTTTCCTACAAGTTGTTCAGAGTTATCCTTCATTCTGTCTGGATAGTATTTTGTTGTTTATATATACAACATTTTCCTTATCCATTCATGCTGTTGAAATAAATTTAAGCCACTCTTGAGACTTAGCTATTCTGAGAAATTCATGAATATGCATGTATTACTGCAATATTGCAACTTTTACTCTTTCAGGAAGATACTCAGAAGAGGAGTAACTGAGTCACATGAAATTCTTTCTTTCTTTCTTTCTTTCTTTCTTTCTTTCTTTCTTTCTTTCTTTCTTTCATTCTTTTTTAAGACAGGGTCTTGCTTTTGTAGTTCAGGCTGGCCTTGATTTCAGCAATGAACTCACAGTAATCCTGCTTCTGCCTCCCAAGTGCTGGGATTATAGGCATCAGCCACCACGCCCAACTGGAATTTCTGTTTTTAACATTTCATGTGTAACAGATGATGTCTTGTAATTATTAACAGAAGAAAATATAAATGAAATTTACAGGTCAAATAAACAGGTAAGTGAATAAGTATTAAAAAAAAAAAGAAGAGTCAGAGGTGACAATAGATTTTTACCCCAATGAGTAGAGTTTTAATGATTTAGTCGGGAGGAATCTGGATAGTGAAACAACAATTAAAAGTAATATGCTAAACATAGAATTTTTAAAAATATAGTTAGATTTAATGTGTATACACTTTACAAAAATTTCAGAAATATATAGAAGGCATTCATTCTGAAAGTCTTGAGAGCAATGTGCTTCCTAACTTATGAAAAATATATTGACTAGTTCACATATTAAAAGGACTGTAGATGCAGGGATAAGGGTGTGGCTTAGTGGTAGAGCACTTTCTTCACATGCACAGGCCCTGGGTTCTATCCTAGCACACCCTCACACAGAAGTATGTACTTAGCTGCAAAATGTTTCATATGTGCTGGGTTAAAATTGCTGTGAAGAATTCAGTATATATTGAGCTTTTATTTTCATGGTTCATATAGCATTAATTGAAAACAGATTTTTTAGCAATCTGTACATGTCTTTTTTTTAGCTCTTACAATTCAGATATATATTTTTATAACACTTAAGACTGCAAGATTTCTTAGTGGCTCTGTGGTTTAAGGTGACTTCCATGTCTTTCGCTTACAAAATGCTTTCTGCCCCTTGAAGGACAAAGATGTCTGAGTTGTTTGAAAATTATTCCAGCCTGAAAACATTCTGCTAGAAATCTCTCAAGCACTGAGTATGAATGTAGAATATCCATATTAATGTCAAGAGTTTCATTATAAATTCTCTCATAACCTCTTTTCGTTTGGTCTGCAGTAATGGTAGAAGATTTCCAAAGAGATTTTAATAAGTCCAAAATCATCTTGAATGTATTTTCTCTGGTTCATTCTAAAACCATTACAATAGTTTTGTATATGAGTTCATGGTAAAAATGAGGAACTTCCAAATCCTTAAGGTAATGCTTAGCTTCAGACATGTCTCTAGAGAGTAAATACTCTTTCAGCAGTATATGAATCTCCTTAACAAAATGCTTGGCAGACTGCTGCCCTCCTCTAGAGTCCCACACACTATCTGTACATCTTCACCTTAGACATACTCAGCAGTAGAATAGCCTTATCCAGAGCAGCTCTGGCCTGTACACAGTCTACAGTTCCTTTGTAACTATCAATATAGGTGTTACATAAAATTCCATCTTCTACACCTTTAGCAATAAATTGGCCCACCAACTGTGGTGCTCTGGAGATATCCAGTGCCAATTTGGGTAGGTTTTGCAACAGCTTGTTAAATGATTCCTCCACACCATTTGTGTTCATTACTGTCCCACAGAAGTCAGAAAGAAGCTTCAATGTCATTTCTCTGTGACTAGCCTTTCCCTCCAATGCTACAATACTGCCAACACTGGCATTCTGCTCTTCATTTCACGAAATCGTATAGCATTTCAGCAACTTCATTAGCATCTCCATGTTAATAGTATTCCTGTATTATTGTGAACATTTTCTCAAATGCCCTTTTATTCAAAGGCACAACAACAGTTTTATAAACACAATTCTCCTGATCAGCATCATAGCTGGTGTGGTGACTCACTTCCACCAGCAATCAGAACCAGCTCCTCCATATCAGAAACTTCGCATCCTGTGTCACCTTTCTTTGGTAGTCCCCTTCCTTTTCCAGACCTAGACTGCCTCTCTAGCAACCTTTCCATCAGGCTGTTTGGTGCAGTTTCTGCACCTCTATGGGTTTCATTTCCATTATCACTGACTGACTCTCCTCTTCCATAGTCCTAGTGACACAGGAGAGTAAGGCCCAGCTCTCCTCTTAAACCTGAGCTTGTGTTCTTCTAAAATCTAAGAATAAATTTTAGGAACGACCAACAGAGGTGTGTGGGGGAGGATCAGGGGGAGGGGGAGAGGAGGAG
>PVIR01012424.1:0-44881 GCA_004026965.1 Petromus typicus
CAGTAAAGACTTCTACAGACACTGTGTTTCCCTGAAAATAAGCCCTCTCTGGTTACTAAAGAGATGACCAAGGTCATGCAGAAGATTTTACCTCATTGTTCTCTTGCCCCATGGCTGCTCTGTAAAGATAAGCACCAATAGTCTGCTTGGGGCTGGCATTTTGGATCTCTAGTTTTCAAGTGTTAGGTCTTATTTTGGGGGGAAACATGGCATTTGCAATGGCCAGGATTTTGATAACAAAGGGAGACAACATTCCTGTTGAAGTGGACAGCAATCATAGGCAGAGTATATTTTTGAAAGAGTGAAGACTTCCATTTTGGAAGGGAGAAATGGGTAGGATCAGTCAATGGTGACTTCCTCAACCAAGGTGAGACGACTGCTGGAACTTTGACAGACCAGAGGAGGGAACAGCAAGGCTGAGACAAAGATAGGCAGGTGAGGGCTCCAGGAGACTGAATTGAAGGGGGCACTCTGAGGTGCCAGCCCTGCTTGTGTAGGATCCTCCTATCCTCAGGGTATGTTTTGACTTTGTCCTCCACAAGTTCACATGCTGACGCTGGGCCTGAGAGAAGTCATACACCCTTGATTAATATAGGTCACTGAGGTCCTCGGTTAGTTCCCGCAGGAGTGGGTTGTTCAGAAGAGGATGAAGCTGGCCCCCTGAGATCCTTGGGCTTTCTGTCTTGCCATAACTGTTCTCTTTATCTCACATGTGGTCCCACTGTGATGTTACCCACCAAGATGGGTATAGCCATAATAAAGCCTTCAACAGAAACTGAATCAATGGGGCTGCCAGGTCTTGGACATTCAGCCTCCAAAACTATGAGATACATAGTTTCTTCTTGCTTTTTTCATACATTCCCCAACCCCAGGGTTTTTATTGTTGATGTTTTTAAATAGAACACCAAACAGACTCAAACAGACTCTGACAGTAATATCTTCTTACTGCAGTCTCAGAGTTGTCTGGGAAGGGGCAGGCAGTGGGCAGGAGTTCTGTGATGGATAAGCATGATTCAGAAATACAGTGAAGAGCTGAGTGTAATCCCAGAACTGAGGGGGTTGAGGCAGGAGGTTTTCTGCCTGGACTATATGGTAAGTTCAAGCTCAGGACTGAGCTACACAGTGAGACCCTCTTTCAAAAAAAAAAAAAAAAAATATATATATATAATGAATGCTTAAATAAAATTTTATTACAATAAAAGAAATATTGCCATTAACACCCCCCCCATAACTGTTCTTGTCACTTTCTGAAGCAGTTCTGGAAGTCTTCTTTCATAAATGTCTTTAGTTGTACTGCTAGGGCTACCGTGATGCCCTGAATTGAGTCAAAATATTACCTTTAACAGTCATTTTGACCCTGGAGAAAAACCAGAAATTGCATGGTACAGATTTGGTGAAGGTGGATCAGAACATAATGTTTTCATGATATCCCGCCTTTCTGTTGGATGGCACGTGGCAGGAGCATTCATTGTTTTGTTTTGTTTTTTATTTATGACACCTCATAAAGACACTCATGAAAGAGAATTTCCAAAGCTTCTCCAGAAAGTAGAAAGAATGATAGGACAAATGTGTTTCAAGTGAAGGGGGAAAGTTTTAAGGGGAATTAATCACAATAGGTCACTTATTGGACTATTTTATCTTAAACATACGCCCAATTTTTTGATCAACCCATGTATGTTCCAAAGAGAGTGCTGTGTAGGACAGATTGGAAATTAGGGGCTGGGGAGACTGGACACTCACAAGCAAGAGCAGTGTCAGTTCTATGAGCAGCACAACTATGTTTCCATAGTTGCTAGCACTTTCAGGGTGCTTATTGCAGGCCAGGAGTGGTTCGGAATGGATTAATTCATGAAGCCTCTGGCCAGGTCCTGGAGGGCTGAGTTCTAATCAGGCTCTGTAGGAGACCCTTTGACTTCAGTTCTTCCAGCTGGGAAATGATCAAGTTACGTCAGCAGTTGCAGAGGTGCACAAGAGCTCTCAGATCCCATGCAGATCAGGACCTAAGCTAATATTAGCTGACCTAGACACAGTGCCCAGCCTTGGGGTCTCCACTTGGGCTTTTCCAGGGGCTTTCATACCAGGTGCCTTGCAGGAAGTCCCTCTGTCCGAGCTGTTGATTTTCATCAGTGGCTCCTTTGTAACTGACTTCTAGCATTTCCAGATTTCAGGGTCCCCTGGAGGACCGAGATTACAAGCACTATTCAGCTGTCTTTTGGCCCCCTAAGTTACCTGACACCTCTGCCTGGCCTAATTTCCCTCCCCCTCCTTCTTGCTCTCTTGTCATTAACAAAACTCCCCAGACCATCGCAAAACCCCTACAGCAGAACTGTCCCGAGAGACAAACAGTGGATTTAATAAGCTTCCCCTTAAATGGCCTCAAATCCCTTCCGGTTGATTAGGGGGGAAAAAGCACGGACACACAGGACAGCCTCCCAGTGCATGAGGTGAGACAGGGAAAGAATAAAGAAAGTTCCCATGATCCCGGGCCTCAGGGACCAAATTAAGAAACCAGCACCACTTATTCAAAATCAGATGAATGTCAGTGGAATGTTTGTCAAACAAACTTGTCATTATTTGTCACAATTTGAGGAAGTATCAGTCAGTCGTCACACTTGAGCGTGTCACAGTTATTTATAGCTGCCAGCCTACAGTTTTAACTCATGCAGGGCCAAAGCTCACTGTTATAAACAGCTTTATTTATAATGATGGTGTGGCTATAAATAGTTTGGTTCGCTGGCTGTCACACAACAGCTCTGAGATGTTCGGCCAAAGCTCGAGCCAGGCAGAGGGGACACTTCCTGGTGTGATTTTCTCCTCCTCTGCACACTCTCAGTACGTGTTTCCTCTTCCTCTGTGTCCCGTTTTGGAGTGGGAGTGACACTGTGCTGTGTTCCTGGGAGACCGCAGAAGTTGCTCACTTAATTAGCATCTGCCCCAAGATCTCCCGTTGGAAGGGAGGGGAACGTGGTGGCCTGCCTGCTTTGGGCCTGATCACGGACAATGAGCTAATTACAATCTCTTTCTCCACTGCAGGGTGGAGGGAGATATCCTGTTATTCCAGGGAGCAGGAAGCTCTCCAAAGGTTTGTTTATAGCTTCAGATTTAATTTGAACGACAGCGTAGTCTCTTCTAAAAATAAGAGGTTGTCAGAAATTTAGAAATTTTCTAGTTTCTTGTGTCAGCAGAGCCTTGTCTGAAGAGTACAGGGGTGGGAGGTGAAAGTGAGGAAGGGACATGTATATCCATAAATTTTACATGTAAAATATATAGGGATATCAGCTCAGAACCAGATCATTATGCCGCTTGGCATAGGGCAGTATTCTCCTTACCCTCCAAACAACCTCCAGCCCCTGCCCTAGAGAATGCTTACCTCTTTATCATACAGAAATTTCTGCTTTTGTATCTCTTCTTGTGTCATCACCAAAAGCCTTTTGCTCCACTTTAATACTGTTAGGCTCAGTCTTATTTTACTTTTTTTTTTTTTTTTCTCCTAAAAAAAGGTGTGTCCCTGAAAAAAAATTTATTAGCTCTTAATTTGCAAAATTAGTTCTGGTTCATTTTATTGCTGTAATTTCATACTCATAATGATTTTCTGACACATATGTCTTAGCAGCAAGATCTACTTCCTATTCATTTTTCATTTCAATACAGCCAAAGTATATTAGCCAAGATGGTACAAATCAGAGAGCAGGGCCCTGCAGGACACTGGCATCCTGCAGCCATGCTGGCTCTGAGCCTGCAGCTGGGTACATCTGGGCATTTGGGAAGGGAGGAGGTAAACAAGAAATCTTTATCAATAGAGAATTACAATTTTCATCTCTATCATTATCACTGCACTTTTATCTAAGGATGCTATGAATTGTGCCCTATTTGAACATCCTCCACCAGAAGCAGACGCTGCCCCATAAACCAGTAGCTTCCCTGTGAGTGATGTCATGGGTACTGGGAACCTGATGCTTTGAGACCCCCCAAAGGTGCTTCTAGGACTGACCTGGGTGCCAGGGAAGGCTTCTGAGAGGAAGTAGAACTTCAAGTTGAATCCCACAAGTGGTTTCTTGGGACACCAAGAGTGTCTTTGTTGTTTTGTTTTGTTTTGTTTGAGACAGGGTCTCTCTTTGTAGGTCAGGCTGGCCCTGAACTCACTATGTAGCCCAGGTGAGCCTAGAACTCACAGCAATCCTCCTGTCTCTGCCTCCCAAGTGCTGTGGTCTCCCAGGAACACAGGCCCTGTGGTATGTGGTTCTGATTGGTGGTCGGTATGACTCTCCACACCTGGCATTGTTGTATGTGGTTACCAGGGATCAAACCCAAGCCCTTGTGCTTGCAAGGCAGGCACCGGAACCAAGCTAAATCCTCAGCTCATCTCTTTTTTTTTAATGTAATTTAGTTTTAATAGTGTTACATAATAGATATTTAATGAGTTAAAATATATACAGTAAAGCATTTTTTTGTAAGTTAGCAATGATTTTATGAAAATATGATATAGGAAAATAAGTTCTCAATAGAAATGTACTATACCACCATGAATGTATGAATAAAAATAAAACTAATATTGAACAGAGAATTTCTTTCTTTTCTTTTTTTTTTTTTAGGTTTTTTGAGACAGAGTCTCACTTTGTGATTCAGGCTGGCCTGAACTCAGCCTCAAACTCACATCACAGCAATCCTCCTGCCTCTGCCTCCCGAGTGCTGGGATTACAGGCATGAGCCACCATGCCTGGCACTGTAGTTTGTGGTACTGGTTGCTGCTGGGTGTGAGTCTCCACACCCCGTATAGTATGTGGTTACTGGGGATTGAACCCGGGTCCTTGTGCTTGCAAGACAGGCGCCAGAACCACTGAGCTAACTCCCTGGCCCGAACAGAGAATTTCTTGAAAAAAGGCCTTCCTTAAATCTCATAAAGATAAAAATTCAACTGACGGTGTTCAGGATTATTATCAGTATACAAGGTAAAGCCAATTTCATAGTTTCAAAGCCTAATGGCTATTTTACTTATTATTGTTTGAAGAGTTTTTTTAATTTCATTCATACAAATGTTTTCAGTGTAGAATTCTTCAAGAAAGTAGAAATGAAATCCAGCTGTAGCTTGTGTAACTCATGGGAGAGACACAAATAAAAATACTGATATTATCAATAAGAAAGAAAAAACCGTATATATGCATAAAATTTGTCCATTAAGGACATATTCTTCTTGTGCACTTTATTTTGTTTTGTTTTGTTTTATTTCTTGAGACAGAGTCTCAGTTTGTAGTTCAGGCTGGCCCTGAATGCACTATGTGGCCCAGGAGAGCCTTAAAGTCATGGCAATCCTCCTGCCTCTGCCTCCCGCGTGCTGGGATTACAGGCGTGAGTCACCATGCCCAGCCTCTGATGAACTTTAAAACACAGTGATTCGTTGATGTATGGCAGCAGTGATCTGGGCAGTGATGTAAGGCAGGATCTGGGAACACCACCTGTGGGAAGGTAGAAATTGACAGCTGTCCCATCAAAGAACATTAAATCCCTCTGAGAAAAGATTTCTATCCATAGGGAGCCTCTCTCTAGTTGGGACTCTGCATTTTTTATTCAGATGGAGAAGCATGTGAAAATCAAAATCTGTACAATCAATCTTTTTGCTTTACAAGAATTAATTCAAAATTTTAAAATACAGGTTATACTTTTAAAGTCTGTCCAATTCTTTTTTTTAAAATTGAAATCTTTATTGGTACATTACATATACACATCATGATTGCACTCAACAATGAGAATTTTTACCAGTATATGACACAACTTAATTCTCATTTTTTCCCATAGCCTTACCCACCCTATCACCCCTAACCCCTATACACATAAACGTTGTTTCCTTTCTTTTTTGTTATAATCTCATTATTTTCCCCTTCACCCTATTTCATTTTTAGTATTTTCTATTTCACAATATATGACATACAATTCTAGAACTCATTTACATCTTTATTTTCTCATACCAGAGAAAAGATGTGATATTTACCTATCTGTGACCTATTTATTTCACTTATGAGGATATCCTCAAGGCATGTCCATTTAAGTATAAATGATTCAAACTTATCATTTTTGTTTTTGAACAGACTCTTTCCACCACAGTAGGCACATGGTAAATATTTGTAGAGAGAGGAACGGCAGGGTTACTCTCTTCTGGAATTTGACAGTCCCTCTGGAAACATGTACCCTGTGCAGTTGGAACTTAAAATGATGAAAAATGAAAAACAAAAAGACAAGAGGTGCAGAATGTGTGCCCTGGAGCGGACTAGGTGCCCTGCTCTGTGGACAGTACTCAGTGGGATGAGGCACTGGGGCTGCTGATTAAAGGATGAGCGCCTTCACGGTCGCATCAAAGACAGCCGAGGCCAAGCTGGTGGAAAAAACAATGAGCAGAAACAATGTGCGTGTCCAAGTGAAAGGGGTCGAGGGGCCCAGCAGGCATCTCCAGCATTCCCTCCCCATGTATTTGGGGAGTCCATTTGCCCACATGTGGGACTAAGGCTTCATCTGTTATGGTTTCCAATTCTGTGCTCAGGAAGGAAGTAGCACTAAACTGAAAGGGAGAGGATAAATACGAGCAGATGTACATTACATCAAGTTTCTTCTTCATTGTCTTTCATCTCTTCCCAAAGACTCTTCGGGAAGGTTATACTTACTCCCATGATTATTTTTACCACTTAAAAAGGAGGGAATCGGGCTGGAGATTTAGCTCAGTGATTCTGGTGCCTGCCTAGCAAGCACAAAGTCCTGAGTTTGATCCCTGGTAACCACATACAACAATACTGGGCATGGTGACTCATACCACAGTGCTGGAGTGGTGGTTCATGCCTGTAATTCCAGCACTCGGGAGACAGAAGCAGGAGGATTGCTGAATTTGAGGGTGAGTTCAGGACCAGCAGGAACTATAAAGTGAGACCTGGTCTAAAAAGAAAAAAAAGAGAATCTCCATGTTTATTTTAAAATACAAAGGAAAATATATTGCTTTTTGAGTGAAGCAGGAATTTCATATTCATGTTCTCAAGCAGGTAAATTCAGAGAAAGTTCTCAGAATTGGAAGTGTGCTTGGCCAGTCAATAACAGTTCCCATCACGAGGATGTTATGACTATATCTCCTAGGCCTAACTGTTCCCATGTAAAGAAAGAAGCACAGCATGGTAACTTTTGCAGTACACTGTGTAGGTCTGATAGACAGCTTGTGCTTTCTGTTTTTGTTTGTTTCTGCTTTAAGAATTTTTCTCAATGCACAGTTCCAGCACTGGATACATTAAATAGCTTAGGGTCTCTGGCCACTAGTTCTTACAGCTGTGGATTTTTAGAGCTTTAGGAAGACATGAGGATTTTCTACTCCATCTCTCTTCCTTTATCGATGGGGAAACAGCCTAAGGGTCTAAGTGATTTCCTCAAAATCATTTGACTTCTATGAGACAGAGTTGAGAAAAAACTAATGTTTCTTGCCTTGAAGAAAAAATAGCCAATATTTGCTGAAAAAACATAGATGTGGCTTTATGAAGGCAGGGCCACCGCAGCTACAAGGGAGAACTCTGGAGTCAGACAAGCCCCGGTGTGGATCCTGGCTCTGAAAATATTATGAGCCTGTAGCATATTGCTTCTCTTCTTTCTGTTTTACTGTTTATGGTTCTCTTTGTGGGGAGTGGAGTAGGGCTCATCAGGATAAGAGTCCTGCTTGTTTTCTTTTCATCAGTCCTTAGTTTTCTCATCCGTAACACTGGAACAGCAATCATAAGATAGAGGCATTGGGAGGATGGAATGAAGTGACACAGGTCGAGGGCTTTGAAAAGGTTCCTGCTCCATAAAGCATCTTTGGCCCGGAACAGAGCCAAGAGTGATAACAAAACCAAAAAAATGCAAACAAACAAAACAAAGCAAACCCTCAGCTCTAAACTAGGCTCCTTGTTCTGTCAGCCTGGCAGGGTCTGGCCCAGAGGTACTTCCGGGGAAGCTTGTGCGTGCCTTTGGGATGTGTGAAGGTTCCGGGGACTGCAAGAGTCTGCCAGAAGGGAACATAGGAGCCTCACTCACTGGTAGGCTTCGGACACAAGTGCCAGCCTAGTGGGGAGGAACTGGCGACTGGGACTCAGGCCCTGGTCAGTAGACATGGGGGTGGGAGGCCTGGCATGTAGGCAGGCCTGAGGAGCCAGGGATGGGGCCGTTGTGACTGTGGCTTTGCCCAGCAATAATGACTCCATCAGAGAGACTATGTGACAGTCTGGCCCTGAGATAAGGACACGGGTAAGGGGCTCTGGGGAACTGAAACTTACTTGAGGAGTTATTTATAGAAGAGTATTTCTAGCAAGTCAGGCAAGTGGGGACCGAAACCATTAGAATTTGGAGCAGTTGTCTAATCACACAATCCATGTGATTTCACTCACATCCTGGGAAATACTCTTTTCACATGAAATTATCCCATTTAATCCCTCAGTAGCCTTGCAAAGTTTTTAATGGTATTTTATGGATCAGGAATAGGGAGGTCGAGGGAGATTTAAATCACAGGCTTCAAGTCACAGATAACCAACATGAAGCTTAGATGGAAAGCAAGTATCGTTGATCCCAAAAGGCCACAGCCCTAGCTAACTTTTACTTGAATGCATTTTCCATTCTGCCTCCCTCTTTACTGTGGTGGAGGTGGCTGTGACTTCCTGTTGCTCAGAGAAGCTGCAGCAAGTCCAGGCAGGTGAACCAGATCTGGAGCCACACTTCATACTTTCCAGTCCTACCTGTGCTGTCTGCTGTCCTCAAGACCTTAGGCAGGGCAGGTAACTGCTTGTGCCTCAGTTTCCACATCCATGATGTGGATGTTATCTTAGTCCATTTTGAGTTGCTACAACAGAGTATCTCAGATGGTGTCATTTATATAGAGAAATCGTTTCTTACAGTCCAAGAACCTGGAAGTATAAGCAGTGAGTGCTTCTGGTGAGGGCTTTCTTGCTATGCTGTGACATGGTACATGGCATCCCATGGTGCTGTGACCTGGAAGTATTCCTAAAGGTCCATGTGTCAAGCTTAGCGCTGAGCCTGGGTGCCACTGGGAGGAGGTAGAACCTTTAGGAGGTGGGACTCAGTGGGAGGAAGTGAGGTCATTGGGGGCGTGGCTATAAAGAGGATGCTGGGACCCTACCCCTTTCTGTCTGTCCTCACTTCTTGACCACCAGGAAGGAAACAGACCTCCTCTGCCCACGTTCTGACCTTAGTCTATTGTGCCACTGTGAACTCACAGTGATGAAGCCAGGCAATCATGAGTGAAACCTCTGTCACCAGGAGCCACAGGAAATCTTTCCTCCTTGTAAGTTACTTCTGTCAGATATTTTGTCTCTGGAAAGCTGAGTAACACACACAGCAGATGAAGTAAGTGTGCCAGCCCAGGTCTCTCCTCCTCCTCCTGTGAAAAGCTACTGAGCCCGTCCTGGGGGCCTCATCCTTGTGATCCTGTCTACTCCTGAATACCTCCTAAACATCCCGTTCTTTCTCTCTCAATATAGATAGATACATACAACTTTCTAGATGTATACAACAATGATGTTACTCTCTAGAAAGAGTCAGTTCAAGAGCTGTTGGAGCCTGGGAAACCTGAAACTTGCAGGGCAGCCAGCAGGCTGAAGACCCAGGGGGGAATCTGGGTCTGAATTCTGAGGGGAACAAAGTCCTTTGTTCTCAGAAGTGCAAAGAAGGTTCGGAGAGACAGACTTCTTACAGCTAGCAGGAGACTTGCCCACCTGGTGCAGAGTAATCTGCTTTACTCCAAGGCTTGTGATTTAAATGTTAATCTCATCTAAAAATCCCTTTCACGGTGAGATCTTGACTGGTGCTTGATCTGGTAAAACCTGAGCACCTTGGCCTCTCAGGGTTGTTGCAGCAGTTGACTGTCACGTGGGGCTAATGAGATCTGTCACCTAGGGCTGGGGTGCGGGTCACTGAGCTAATGGAGGTAAAGGGTTTGGAACTAGGTCTTGGTTGTATGACCAAGCAGTGGGCAAGCTCTTTCTTACTCTGGCTGGGACGTGTTTGTGACAGAGCTCCTGAAGTTGCTGGTTTTGCTTCTTTCCACTTCCTTTCCTCAAGCTTCCTGTGTGGACATGCATCTGTGAGCAGGGCTGCCCTGGTGACCCACGTGAGTGAGGATGCCACGGGAGACTCTCACGCACCCTCAGCACAGCCCGTGAGGGGAGGAGCTTCCGGAGAGGGCGGCTGAGGACGGAGCTCCACCGAGAGGACTCTGTTGTTGTTTAGACTCGTGGCAGGAAGCAAACACATTGCTCCTTAATTTTCCTTGGCAAGGCTAGAGGTACGCGGCTGCCAGCCCGTCTGCCTGCCTTGTTGTGCCCCATTCCTCAGCCTCAGGTGGACAGCACCCGGCAGAAGCCAGTCCCAGAGGCAGGAAAATACCAGCCCCGATGCCTTCCTCCTCCCCGGCTTCAATCAGTGCTCTGTGTCCCTTGCAGCTGCACCTCCAGTGGCCCTCGCGCACCTGCCAGTGGCAGATACCTTTGATAACCTGTGTGCATCGTCTGCTGTGTGCACCCTCCGTTTGTAGACAGGCAGATTTCGTTTGGCTTTGCTTGCATTTGGGGGTGGGGTAAATGATCCTGCAGGACAATGGGAAAGGAAAGCTGTGGGAGGAAGAAGCAGAAAGGAGGGATGGGAGGGGGCCCGCAGAAGCCATGAAAGAATAAACTAAGCTTTCATCTCAGAGTCTGATCCATTTCTGAACCCTGATGGAAAGGTCATGAATTTTAAAACGTGTCTTTCCAGCCGACAGCTCCAGTCATAAAACCAGCCCTCTCTGAAGCGTAGGTGCTGCGGGAGGCTGAGCTGGGGGAATCTACAGGGGAGGCAGGGGGAGCTGTGGTCCCCGTCAGAAGCAGGATCAGGGGTGGGTGGGACCCGGAATTCCCGACCACAGGGACAGGCCGAGTCCTCAGCCATGCCAACTCAAAGAGGTTGTCAGCAGGCCCAGCACCAGCAGATGGCTTTGCAAGCTGCCTCCTAGCACTCCTGGTTGCTCCAGACACCTGTGCTGACCCCGAGAGGGCAACTGGCCCTTGGGGACTGCGACCTTTCTCATTAGGAAAGCTCAGTACAAGAACAGATGAGTGCTGCTTTGAAAGTTGGTCCTGAGGAGGAAGTGAAGGAAGCTCAGAGTCTGCAGGTGGCAAGTTTGGTTCTGGCCAGGATGTCTGGGAGGGACGGGAAAGTGGCTTCTGTATTTTCTGGGCTGGGAGAAGCCACAAAGATTATTGTCCTGGGAGCCCTAGAAGAAATGTTAGTTTAGATTGTCATTTCTTTTTAAAAATTAAGAATAGTAAAGAATTGGGCCGGGGAGTTAGCTCAGTGGTTCCGGCGCCTGTCTTGCAAGCGCAAGGGCCCGGGTTCGATTCCCGGTAACCACATAACAATACTGGGTGTGGAGACCCCACACCCAGCAGCAACCAGTACCACATACCACAGTGCAGGGCGTGGTGGCTCACGCCTGTAATCCCAGCACTCGGGAGGCAGAGGCAGGAGGATTGTGATGTGAGTTTGAGGCTGAGCTCAGGGCCAGCCTGAACCACAAAAGCGAGACCCTGTCTCAAAAAAAAAAAAAAAAAAAAAGAATAGTAAAGAATTGCAATAAAAGCTTATGTAAAAATTGAGAGTTCAGAACGTAGAGTTTTCTGAAAGCAGGGATGTTGGTAATGGAAAGAAAAGAGCACTTTTGGAGCCACCAAGGGGCCCAGAGCAGCAAGCTGCCAGTCTCCAGAGACATTGCAAGCTGCCAGTCTCCAGAGACACTGCCGGGGGCATGTGGTGTCAACTCACCACATGTACCTTGGGGGTCCTAGTGTGCTTGGGGTGTATGGGACAGAATAGCCCCTCCCTCCTGTGAGGCCACAATATCACACCAAACTATAAACAAAGTAAAAGTTACCATTGTAGCTCTTTAAAAACCACACATTTTAGTGGCATTAAATAAACTCAGAAACTGTAGTTACCACCATCCATCCTGTCCCTGTTAAGCGACTCCCCACACCCTTCCCTAGGCCGCTGGCAACCTCTGCTCTCCTTCCTGTCTCTATGAATTTACTGTCACAGGGAACTCATAGACACGGTCCTCCCGCATGTGTCCTTTTGTGACTGGCTTATTTAACTTTGCAGAATGCCTTCAGGTTCACCCATGTGTAGCGTAAGTCCGAATTTCATTTATTTGCTTTTTATGTCATTGTATATGTTATGGTATATATGTGTGTGGATCATGTATAGTGTACAGTTCAGTTGTGTTAAATACACTCACAGTATTGTAGGAGCGCTCTCTCTCTCTCTCTGTCTGAGCCTTTGCATCATGCCCTGCAGACTCCATCCCTGTTGAGCACAGATTCCCCCAGCACCTGGGAACCTCTGTTCTGTCTATCTCTGAGCTTGTCCATTTAGGCCCTTTAAAGAAAGGGCTCATACATTTTCTTCCTCAGGTGGGGCACAGTTCAAAACAGATTGATGAAATCTGCAGGAGGAAGGTGGCACACAATAGTATACAGGCTGTAGGTCATGCTGCAGAGAGTGGACTTCTTAGAAGGGGAAGCTGGGACTGAGATGGGACACGGAGTGGAGAGGTCCCAGGCAATCTCGGCGGGACACCCTGGGCCCCAGAGGGCGAGTGCTTGTTGCTGTTCTGGATTGCACAGCCCAGGTCCACCTGGAAGCTGTGCTCGGATTCAGTCCTCACAGCACCCCACTCTGAAAAGCCGACTGTCCACAGAGTGCTCCTGGAAGAGGGGACCCAGGAAGGGGTGACTCATTCTCTGCCTGGTTGGGTACTTGAGATCTGGTTGTCAGGGCAACAGAGGGACAGGATCAGGCTGACTCTTTACACGAGACCTGGAGCAAGTTGCATATTTGCCTTCTACTTTTGAAAAATAGGGATGAGAAAATAGGTATAGCCAAGCATGAGGAGTAAGGAAAATCACATGCAGAATGCCTGATCCACAGTATTCAGTAGTGATACTGTGATTCATCATGATAATTTATTTCAAGGTGATGTATCACTCTCTTGTCAGGTTGGCTAGTATAACTCTCTACCCTTAAGTCCGAACAACTTTAAGACACTGTATTGATTCAGGAAGTCTGTGTGCTCTAAGGACAGGCATTTTGTGAGTTTCCTGGGATGAATAACATCTCCTGCATCCTGTGAAATCAGCAGTTGTCTCTCCGATGATGTCTCAGTTTCACTGTGCATTTTTCTTCTGAAGCTTCATGAAATAGAGAACTGAGAAATGTGAGCTCACTGGCGAGGGAACAGGTCCTAAGCTGCTTCCTTGTTTTCTTGGTCCTCTCCTGAGGGCCGCACATCGACAGAGGGCAGACCTAGTTAGAAAGACAGACAGAACAATCGCAAATCTCCCTGGCCATCCTAGATGTACAGGGCTCGGGAATGCCCTGTGGTTGGACTCTGCAAATCTCCAGGGTCTGCTCCAGGTGGCAGCTGCTGTTACGGCTGATGGTGGGATCTGGGTGCTGGGCTTCATGTTCTCCTTCCTTGGGGTGACTCCCAAGGATGTGTCAGATGTGCTCACAGGGGCAGCTCCCTTGCAGATGTGCAGCTCTCACTCCTTTAATGGCCTTTGGATTGAACATACTCCCACCCCACTGGTCCTGTTTTCCCCAGCCATAGGGCAGCTCTGCCTCCAAAGCCTCCTGTGTCCCCTTTTACCATCACACATAGGTTAGGTATAGATTTTTTAAGCAGCAGATTTCAGTGCCAAAACATCATGGTCTTGGTCCCCTGCTCAGGTGGCCTGGCAGATCCTGTGCACATTGGCCCCAGATCCGGGCTCTTTTTAGCAGTGGGTGTGTCGGGAGGGTGAGGTGCCTCCATCTGCCCACAGACCCCAGTTGGGCGGATTAATTAATGATTATAGAGCACTTTGAAGGTTGCAGGGCTAATTATTTAGCCAGTTCCCTCCCTTCCCCCAAGTCCCCTTGACAGCCTTTTGTCTCTTTCTCTCATGAGGTGTCCTTTGAAGTGAACGGGAGAGGATGAATCGGGGTCAGTTAATAGGGCCGGCCATTGCAGATGGCTGCTCAGAGAGGACGTCTGCAGGCCCTGCTGGCTGGGCTGGGACCATGGAGCTTTCCTTTCATCACAATCAGCAGAGGCTCCCAGAATGAGGCTGCTGGTCCCCTGACTGGACATAGAAAAAGCAGCCCAGCTTGGGTTGGGTGTTGGTGGTTGGCCTTGTGCTTCTGGCTTTGCTCCCTGTTTGGATGTGAAGCTCTTTTCCTGTGAATTCACTCCCTCCTCTGGCTCTCATAACTCTTGCCCTATGAGTTCTGCATATGACAGGTGGACATGTGGGATGCCCCTCACCTGAAAATCTAAAATCTGATGTGCTCCAAGATCTAGAAGTCTACACTTTAAGTTTCAAATTTCAGATTTCAAATTTTCAGAGCAGGGCTGTCCAGCCAGGAAAAGTCTACAGAAATATTCTCAAATCGGAAGAAGGCACAGATCTGAAACAGAGCTGGTGCCAAGCATTTTGGATAAGACCTGCTCCCTCTGTGCCGCTCCGGTGAGCGTCCACCCTGAACCACACAGCAGCAGCAGTGAGTCCTGGCCACCTTGTAAAATGAGAAGACTCGGTATTGCTCTCCTTCCTTCCTCCCAACAAGCCAGGACTTTGGAATAAAGTATATTTTAATACTAATATTTAAAAATCGAATAGTTTAATGCTAATGTTTAATACTAATATTTTAAAATCTTTAATTCTGAGTCTTTTTATTTTTAAAAAGTTTTGAAAGAGGGGCCGGGGAGTTAGCTCAGTGGTTCCGGTGCCTGTCTCGCAAGCGCAAGGACCCGGGTTCGATTCCCCGGTAACCACATAACAATACTGGGTGTGGAGACCCACACCCAGCAGAAACCAGTACCACATATCACAGTGCCGGGCGTGGTGGCTCACGCCTGTAATCCCAGCACTCGGGAGGCAGAGGCAGGAGGATTGTGATGTGAGTTTGAGGCTGAGCTCAGGGCCAGCCTGAACCACAAAGCGAGACCCTGTCTCCAAAAACCTAAAAAAAAAAAAAAAGTTTTGAAAGAACCAAAGCAATAGGCAATAGTCTAGATGGTAGGATTACACTTCCATATCCGTACCAGAGTCCAAGAGGAGCCCTTCTGGGACACATAAAGTGGACAGAAGTGTGTGGCTGGAAGCTCCTGAGTTGCTTTAATTCACGTTTTCATTCATTTGGGCCCCAGAGGGCCCTATGTCACGTTTATTGATAAGCTACTCTATTTGGAGATGTTACAAATACTAAAAGATGACAAGACCAAATTCTAGAGCTATTTCGAGTCTGTTTTGGAGCAAATTACAAACACATGTAAACATGGGTGAATAACTTTTCGAGATATTGTTGTGTACTTTGCTCTGTTTTCACGTCCCCTCAGATCGGCAGGTCCAGAGGCCCTGTGTGTGTCCTTACCTTGGGATGTTCTCAGGGCAGAAAGCAGAAGCTGCTTGAAGTCAAAGGCTTTTGTACAAGTTCCAGGCTCTTTGAAGAGTGTCGGGGTGTCCCGAGTCGGGTAGAGAGAGGAGGGCTTTGAGGGCAGCAGGGAGAGGGGAGGTGAGTCCAGACCATGAGGATGAGGTGAGACTCTGAAGGCAAAGGTGGCAGGGAGGCCCCAGAGGTCCTGGCCTCACCCCAAACTCTTCAAATATGAACCAGAGGCAGAGCAGCCAGTGACCTTGGAGGCCAGCAGGTCTGTGTGCTGGGATAGTGCAAGCCCTTAGGGACAGGAAGGGCTGAAGGTGGCCTGAGAGTGGATGAGGTCCCACTAGTGCTCTGGTACCAAAGAGGCATAGGCACTGCGTGACTCCATGGGCAGGCGGCCTGGAGATCATTTTTCTGGGGTTTCTTCATGGGAGGAGGGGAGAGAGAAAGAGACAGGCCTGCCCATTCCATTTTCCCCTGAAAGCCATAAAGGGGCTTGATCTGACTCCTTCCCTCACTCTAGTATGGCTGCCACCTCTCCAAGGAGTAGCCCAAAAATCATGCCTCACAGAAAGATCAGGGAGACACCAGGCCCCTTTGCTGACATGCTCCAAATCCTTTAACCCAGTGATTCATGATCAACCCCACAGTTCCTCCTGGAGACCGTGCAGAAGTCCCAGCAACCATGATGTTGGGCCCTGCCATCTTTGTGGGAACTGGGAACTGCCTGTGAGCTTTCACCCTGACAGCTGAGGTGTTCTAGATGACCCGGAGTGGTCCAGGGAATATGGGCCCTGGTTGTAACAGGCTGGAAGCGCAGACCTGGCCCTGTGACTGTGCCTGATGGCTGTACTCTGGATGGCTTTGCTGTGAATGACTTCACTCCCATTGACACTACTTCGCAAGTCCTCAAGCAGATCCCAAAATGCAAGAGACTGAGCTTGTGCAGCTAGCTCTTCCATATGGATGGTGCTCTGCCTGTTTACAGCCCTCAGACAGGGGAGCAAGGCTCCATCCAGCCCACTTCTTCCCTTCTGCTTTATGATCTCAATCCTATTCTCACCTATGATCTTTATCTTAAGTAGAGTCCGTTGAGCCAGCTGCACCGACAGAGCTTGGTAACATTAAGGATTACTAACCTTGGAGAGTTTCTGAGACTGGTGGTAGCAGTGACAGCAGAGGCTGCATGCCAAAAGACATGGAGAAAGCTGAGGTTGAGGTCAGGGACTGGAGGCCTCATGGGAAGGAGGATGTAGGAGGTGAGGCCTAAGGCCAGCAGAAGCAGCTCGCATAGAGAAGCTGGAGCACAGGGCCCCACAGGCAGATGGAGTTACCAGGAGGGATCTGAAAGCTACAAAAGGAAGAAGAAGAAACGATGAGTGGAGGCAATGGGAATGGCTAGAAGCCCCTGCAGCTGTAATGCTAAGCACCATCACACCAAGAGCTGTGACAGACACTAAGACCTAAGAGGTGGTAGCACTCAAGGCTTCAAACTGAGGCACTAAGGGCTGAGAGTTGCTGACACTCAGAAAAAAGCCCAGAACTACTAACTACAATGGAGTAGCCTCAGGTTTCCGTCTGAAGTGAGCAAAAGAGCCCTCAACTGATTGGTAGCACATGAGCCAGATGCCACTCAGAGTAGCATCCTAGAAGGTTTAACATGCTAATGTGTTCTGCGCACTGGAGAGGTGGTGTCTGGTGCCATACTCAAGACACAACCCTGACACTGTTAAAAGCAAGGGGTTCAGATACATCGGGATGGTCACTTCCTAAGGACTGAAGGTGGATTGGTGGCTGCAGTGCTGGGAGGAGGAGAGCATTGGAGAGTTGGTGCTTGACAAGGACAGAGATTCTTTTTGAGAGTGTAGAAAGAGTTTTGGAGATGGAGATGTTGAAAATGCTCACTCCTAGAGGACTATACACTTAAAACGATTCAAATGGTTAGTTTCGTTGTGTATTTCACTGCTATAATAGGAGTGTTGGCCCAAATGTTGTCAAGGGAAAAAATGGGGGAAGATTTAAGTCAGTTTGGAAAGTGGTCTGGAGGGGGATGAGAGAAGCAGAGAGGATGGGATTGGGAAAAGTGAGGAAGACATGAGGGAAAGATGAATCCACACATCCACACATGCTCCCAGCCCTGCCTGAATTGGAAGAAGCAAGACGCCGTAGGGTTGCCTGGACAGTGTGATGAAGTTCAGCATGTGGGGGTAGGATTGGAGCAGGAGGAAGTGACATGGTTGTTTTTTTTAGGTTTTTTTGAGACAGGGTCTTACTTTGTGGTTCAGGCTGGCCCTGAGCTCAGCCTCAAACTCATATCATAGCAATCCTCCTGCCTCTGCCTCCCAAGTGCTGGGATTACAGGCGTGAGCCCACCACGCCGGGCACTGTGGTATGTGGTACTGGTTGCTGCTGGTCGTGAGTCTCCACGCCCAGTATGGTATATGGTTACCGGGGATCGAACCCGGGTCCTTGCGCTTGCAATACAGTTGCCGGAACCACTGAGCTCACTCTCTGGCCTGGAAGTGACATGGTTTTGATGATGGGAGACACTGAGTGTTCTTGGAGGTGTGGTGTGGCGTAATCAGACTGATATTCTGTCAAGACCCTCCTGGCTGCTGTGAGGAAGAGAGGGGGGTGTGACTGCATGGGAGACTCAGCTTCTGCTTTACTCAGGAGTGCCTGCTCCTCGGGTGCCTTAGTCCCAGAACCCGTGGGGCACTCAGCCTTTGTCAAATCATCCCCTGTGTGCATGATCATTGTTATTGTTTTGAAAAACTCTGCTCATATTTCATAGTCTTGATGGAAGGAAAGAGCAAGCATTTGGGGAAAACCCTTTCCCCCAAACTTTACCATTTCTCCTGACAGCCCCATTTCCTTACAAAATGTTCTCTCTTATCTGTACATTCTACCAGCCCATACTCCTGTCAGTGAACTATTTTCAGCTTTAGTGTGGCAACTACTGCTGTCCATAGGGGTGGAGTGGCCCTCTCTCAATGGGGTTGTGAAGTTAAAACCTTCATCACTAGGTCTATTAAACAGGGCAGTATGAGTACCACTTGATCAAGTTGCTATAAGGATAAATGAGTCAAGGGCTTAAAAGCCCTCAGAGTTGACTCATACAGTATCGGTGCCATATACCCTGTTGTTAATTAATCCCTTCCTTCAGAGAGTAATTATGGGGATTCAGTGAGATTCGATCCATGAGTTGCTTGGCACAGCACCTGGGATACAGTAAGCAGATAATAAAAGTTAACTGTCATGGTTACTGTGAAGTTATAGGGTTGGAATTTGACCTGTGGGAGACGGATTAAGAGTTTGCATTTGAGTCATACTCACACAAAGCTTTTCCACCCTCTTGTTCATCTCTGTCCTGTTTCTGTCTCATCTGTCCCTCCATCGCTTTTCTGGCTAATCCACATCTGATAATCTAGTCCAGTGACTTGCTTAAAAATCTAGTATTGATCCTTGTTATACGGTGAAGAGTGCTCTCCACAAGATATGTTGAAATATGTCCCAAGTACTGCAGTGTGTGGCCTTATCTGGAAATAGGGCGGTTGTAGATGTGATCACAAGTGAGCCCCAACTTCTGATATATGCACTCCACGGTTTTCCACTTTTTCAGTGGCAAGAGAGTATATCTATACAATGATTTTTCTCTTTCAACACAGTATTCAATAAATTTAATAAGATTCAATGCTTCTTGTACAGTAAGAAGATTTTGCATAACTATAGGCTGGTACAAGTATTCTGATCTGTTTAAGGAAAATTAGGCTAAGCTGTAATGTTGGATAGGTTAAATGTATTAACTACATCCTTTAACTCTCAGTAAGATCATTGGGGGCATCTGTAGATAAAGGGCAATCACCTTGGGACAGAGTGTGCCTTTAATTCATTTGGACTGGTGTTCTTAAGAAGATGGCCAATGAAGACATAGAAGTCCAGGGAAAGTACCATGCAAAGCGGGAGGCAGATGTTAGGATGACGTCTTTCTAGGCGAAGGAATACCAAGAATGTTCATTGTCTCCCCAAGCTCAGGGAGAGGCATAGAACACATTCTTCCTTGGATTCTCAAGCAGCCAACAATGGTTACCCCTTGATTTGGGACTATGATCTTCCAGAATGGTGAGATAATAAATCTGTTATTTCAGGGCTACCTAGTTTGTGTTATTTTCTTACAGCAACGTAAGAGGTGACCACAATCCTCATTGCTATAATATTATAGAAACCAGTTTAAACTTTTGAGCGTAGCATTTCAAGTCTGCCACACACGAACACACATGCACAACTGTACTACATAAGACTGTAGTCCTACAAACAGAAGTCACTGAAGGATTTATTTGTGACAGGAACAAATTGTTGTTACTTAATTATTCTCCTGTCTACTAAGGTCCCAGTGTTTGGCGCTTCTTCTGTTTGTGACCATCTGTGTTCCGAAGACAGTTGATGTGACACAAAGCAGATGTCAGGAAGAAGAGAGTGGGTAGGTGTGGAAAACTTCCAGCAGTGGAGATGTGGGTCTTGGAAGCTGTGGAACCCAGGAAAAGAACAGTGTGGGGTTGGATCCCACGAGTTTCTGGAAAAGACAGTTGAAGGACAGTGTCTGAGGAGAACTACTGCCTGCTGTGGTCTGTGGGTCATCTCTGCTCTCTCCCGGTGCTGTCCCTGGCAAATTAAGGACTTTCAGACGTTCTTAGCACACGCCGCCTCTCCCCCCTCCAGTGGGTGGAGACGGAGCACCTGCGCTGGCTGGGCAGGGTGAAATCAGAGGCTGGGCGGCCTGTGTGACCCAAGCCCAACCAGTGTTTCTGGTCCCTGCCATTTTCTATGCCTGATACCCTTTTCTTCCTTTCTGCCCCAAACCCCACTCATACTCCAAGTGTTCTCTCTGGAAGATCTCTGTGACCCTTCCCCTCTTCTGTTTGTGAGCAGAAGGACAATTAACCAGGGCCTCTGAATCCCCATGGCGTTTCTCCCATCACCCTTTTGCAGGGACGCTGGTACCCTCTCAAGGGTTGACAGCCTATTTCTGTGGCCTCCTCCCTGCCCTGAGCACAGAGCCTGACACACAGTGAGCACGGAGTCTGGTACAGGACAGGAGAGGGAACAGAGGTGGGGCTGCAGGTGACAGAACTGGAGAGGACCAGAAAGTCTATAGCAAGAAGGGAAGCAGGTGAAAAGTAAAGAGGAGAGGAGGGAGGGGGGAGTGAAGTGATATTCTTTCCTTTAAGCACCTCTCAGAGAAGTGAATTTGCGTAATTAAAATCCAAATAACTAGGAGAGTGAATGGTGAGAGAAGCAGGAAAATAGAATTTGTAGAGTTGGGGAAGAAACATAAAGCAAAGGTCTAGATGAAGAAAGGAGCTTAAAGGAAGTATTAAAACAAAAGAAAAAAGTTGGAGGTAGAAGCAACAGCAGAGAGAAGATAGACTGGGGACAGGAAAGAGTAGGGAGTCTAAGACTTGATAATAAAGGGTGTGAGGTGAGGAGGCTTCCGGGACCAGAAGGAACCAAAACTCACAGGCTGACCCCTGCTTGACCCACTGAGTGGTTTTTGTAGCCATCTCAGTCTGGGATCTAAAAAAATTTCTCCCTAAAGGGAGAAGGGCTGTCAGCCTTGTGAGGTAGGACCCTGCTGAGGAGCGAGGTGGGTTGCTGGAGGACACTTGAAAAGGCTGCGGAGGACCAGAAACGATGCAGAGAAACTCAACATAGGAGCCCTTTTTTGTGGGCAAAGAGGAAACGGTGGATAATAATATAGTGTAGAGATAAATTAGTAATACTCAGCTACTTCACCAGGATGTTACGAGTGTTAATTAATTAATTATTGTTTGCAAAGCACTTTGAAGGTGGAAAGGTTCTATAATTATTATGAATAAAATGTCAGAGATAATAATCCAGCAGAATTCGGTGACCTCATCAGTACCTCATTTGCATGGCGCAAAGTAAAGCAGCAATTCAAGGATTCTGTGCCAAAGGGGACACCAGGCAGGGACAACAGATGCACACTTCATTGCCCTACCTTCTTCCTGCTGCATCTCTGTGATGGCCTTGGCGCTACGACCTCTGCCCACATGGCATTGGCTTCATGAAAAACTATGTGAGATGATATTTTTATGAGTAGAAAAGTTCCCTGGGCAATACCCAGTGACCGGGAGACTTTCTGATGGGTAGCGCTCTCACATCACGGCATAAGCAACACTGCACACTAAGCAGCTTGGGATTTTGCCAGTTGTTTTTCTCAGAAAACATGATAAATACGGTAGCTTGTGTCTGTCCTTTAAATCAGATGGGTGTGGACTGTAGGGACTTTGGGCCAGGTACTGGGGGAAGTAACCACAAACAAACCACATTCTAAATATGAGAGATAAACAATGAACAACCACCAGCTCTCCATTTATGTATGTTGTGTGCCGAGCTCAATACAGATGAAGAAGGAAAAGATAATCAAGTACATCAAATAAAGAGTAAAAGGGATAGTTGTACATGTTGGGAATGTAGGAGACCAACACTGCGTCTCTCTACTGGTGTAAAGTCTTTAGGGGTGTTTCATCCTGAAAGGAAGAGTTTGAGTTCAAGTTGCTTTTAGCTGAATTTTCCTCCTAGAGCCAGATGGGGCATGTACCAACCCTTGCTCTTGTATGAGGAAAACACAAAAAGCTGGCCAGCACATTCCCTTTCCCGTCAACATGATGGAGAGAGGGAAGGGAATTTTAGTACTGAGTGAGTGCTGTCAGAGTTGAACACAAGAAAGGAAGCAAAAAAAAGTGGCTGTCACGTATCAGATTTCCACAATTCATATCAATTTCTACCCCCAGGAAAGAACAGACCATGAACCTTCCTTTATTTTGTTGAGACGAGACCACCCCAAGAGAGATCCCAGAACTCATTCCGAAGGATATGTGTCTATAGTTCTGAGGATCAGAGGCCCATGACCTTCCACTGTAAATTCACAAGGTTAGGCTTTTTGTTGGGCCTGTTAGTGTTCTTGAGGCAATAGTTCTAAAAAGGGGTGGGTGAGTCATCATGTGCACCTCTCCTCAAAGAAAATTCCATCACTTACCCTTATATCCCCAGTGGATATTCTTAATCTCTTCAATCTTCTGCTGAATTCATTTGTAAAATGGTGTCCACTTTGAGTGACACACACATTTCTGAATAAGCAATTAGCTTCTAACTCCAATACCAGGCTCTTAGGAAAAACACTTAAACTCAGGCTACCTCTTGCTAAGCATGAGTTTGGAGTAGTGATTCTGACACCTCAGAATCCCTTAGAAGACTTGTGATACCATAGACTGTGATACATAGATATCTATAGCCTGGGCTGGTGTTACCAGATTCTCGGGTCTCACAGACTCCTTTTAAGGAGCTTTTCCAAGTTCTTAGTATACTGAACAAAGAATTGGACCAGACACAGGGAAAAAAGGTAGCACGATTTTACATTTACTAAAGTAGGAAAAGAAGTATGTTCTGTTAAATGAAAGTGGCCACTAAGGTTAATTAATGGCTGTGGTCTTTTATATCTTTCATCTCGTAGCCTGACATTAAATCTAAACTGTTCTATCGACAAACCTGCTTGATTTCATGCCAGAAAATTTGAAGATAACATTTTCTGATTGGTCCAAAGTGAAGAACGTGGATACTGTGTTCTGCACAGGTCTCTGTGATTGACAGCTCATAGTCATTGTCCAGCCGACTTGCCTTACCCTCATTCCCTGCCTCCCAGGGACCCAAGAACCTGCATTTCTAATGGCTTTCCAGGCTATGCTGCAGCTGCTGGCCCAGAGATCCTATTTTGAGAACCACTCATTTAGAGGATTGAGGATCTGTTCTTGGAGAGAGGGACTAGGGTGAAGTCAGTGAATACAGATTAAGGAAACAGATGGGGTTAGCTGGAAAGAATGGCGTCTGGTTCAGAAACCCACTAGTAAAGGAGAGTTCTTGATGGGTAATGAAACTGGGCATGGGCTGGTCTCCGTCTTCCTCCTTGTTTCCTGCCCTTAGGTGAGATTCTCTGCTCTCCAAGAATGTTGTGTTGAATGAGATAGTCTGTAAGAGTCCCCAGTACAGATGTGGAGGTCCAGTTGTTATTAATAATTAGGAGCTCAACAGGAAATCTAACCCAAAAAGTGTCCTCAAAGGACCAAGGCATTTATTTGCACAGAGCGTTTGCCAAGTCCTCCTCACTTTTCTTCCCCTGCCTTCCCCCACCCCGCAAGTCAACGGCTTTGAACTGCAACTTCAAAGAGGAGCCAGGCTCTTTTCTTCTAACAGGTTTATAAAGAGATTTTGATACAAGACAACAATACTTGTCAGCAGTGCCCAGTTATCGTCCTTCCTTTGTAGTTTTATTAGGAAATAATTTCCCTGTCGGTGCGGCTCCTGCTGGCTGCCCTTGTTTTTCCATTTGCTATTGGATCTGCCCATGGAGGGGCTGCCCCTGGGCCACAGAGGCTTTGCCAGCTGGGGGCTGTAGAAAGACATCACCGGAAGGGTCTCCCTGCAGCCAATTTACCATCTGCCCCTCCCCTGCCTTCCTGATCTTTGTAGCAAAAATGCAATTTGTTTGACCTCTGGGGAGATTTAAAATCCCAGCTTCTCCAGCCCTCTCCCCTTATTATTATTTTAACAAGAAAGAGAAAGAGGAAACTGGCTAGAAAATGAAAAGAGGCATTTAAGTCCCTTTTCTGGGGTGTCTACCTTCCAGGAAGTAAGAATTCTAATGAAGAAAACGAAGGAGCCCCGTGCCTGGAGGGGATAAACCAAGGCCTGTGACAGGGCTGCTCCCCAAGGAGCGGTGGAGGTGATGCTTCCCCAAACCGAGGACACTGGGATCTGCTGCAGGTGATAATGTGCTTGCTTACTGTGCACTCAGTATTCCAGATGTGAGGAATGACAAACTCGGGTTCCCAGCAGGGAACAGTGAGCTGAGTGGCCTGGGGACTGGACAACGGCTGTTCATAGCCAGGGAAAAGCCTGGGCTTCAGGAGCTAGAGGTCCAGGACAGCCTCTTGGCATCTGCTGAGGGGCAGCAGGAAGCAAGGTGGCATGGCGGGAGGGGTACTGCAGCGGTGGCTGCAGGGCAGGCCACCTGGGTACCTTCCCCACAGCTGTGCAGGGGACAGCGGTGGTGAGTGGAGAGCTGTGGGTGACCAGGCAGTGAGGGAGTGTGATCCCACAGTGGTGGGGCAGGATGGATGGATGGATCCCCAGCTGCACAGGGAAAGACACTGCATGGAGTTGAGGAAGAAGCATGAGAAAGGATGGCGATCATTTGGGGGTGGGAGAGCGGGGGTGGGGCAGGTTCAAATTTTCTGCCCTTCATTTTCTCTGGAAGCAGGAGTTAAATGCATCTACTGATAGGGAGGAGACCTCAGTGGGATTTGGAAAGTTCCAGACAGAAGGATCTTGGAGATCATTTAGTTCAAAGCCCTCGTTGTGGCCAGTGTGGTCCTGAGGGATTTGGGAGTTTCCAGAGATAATTAATCAGTTGGTTAGTGAGAGACACAGCAGAGACTGACACCCAGGTCTGCGACGCCCAGGTCAGCTCTGCTGACGTCAGCTGCATCCTGAGAGTGGCAAGTCCTGTTGTAGACCCCTGGGAGGATGAGGAGGCCCAGGATGATTGAGGCCCCAGGGAGTCCCTGCTGCACCGGGGATGAGACGGGGCCCTGTGCCCTGACTCTGCTGACAGGAGACATGTCAGTGCAGAGTCACTGTCACCTAGGGTCACACAGCCCACTGCACGATGCACAGAGCACCGCAGGTCTATGGGAGTCACAGAGCCAGTTTCATTTCTCATCCTCTAAAGTATTTTGCTGACCTGGGATTACTCATCTTCCCTTTAACGGTTTCCTGCTCTTGCCAAAGGAAATAGTAAAGTGCTTCTACTACAAAGCCACAGTGTAGGAGTCAGCCTGAAAGCTTGTAGATTCTGGTCAGCATGTGCCAGGCAGCAGGAACACAAGACCTGTCCTGCCCAGCATCTGTACCAGTGTTGTGATGCCCCTTGCTCAGAGAGGGCAACCTGAGTAGCAGGATTGATGATTAGAATTCAACTCAGATTTTACTATTTGTTCTATTTCTTCCTAAATCCTCCGAGTGATGTCTTTATTTTCCCATAGAGTATAGAACATTGACCAGAATGTGAGGAAAGACCAGGGACCTTACCTCTGAGGTCCCCCCAGGGTGCGCCTGTCCCCTCCTGATATCACAAAATACAATAAATGGCTTGCACTCTTTTTGCACAGCCTGTGAGCTAAGAATGGTTATACATTTGAGAAGATTTATTTAAAAATATAAGAAGGTTTAAAAAACAGAATATACTACAGACTGAATATGGCCTCCAAGCCTAATGTATTAACTATCATCCTCAGTAATGAATACATATTTTTATAACAAAAGATGATGTAGAATTCCATTATTCACTAAGTAGGCAAAAATATATTGGAAATATTCATTTGCAGTGTACTAAAGGTATTGTGGCCTTGTAAGAAGATACAAATTCCAAGTTGCATAATCAAGTGTGTTATTCTAATCATGTCAGTTAACCTCATTGTCTTCCCTGGGCATGAGGTCAGAAATGACCCTCAGAGGTCTTTGTGACCGCAGGGTTGGTCACACTGCCCTGTGGCTGCTGTGCAGGGCTCCCTCGGGGACGGAGAGAGGAGGCACAGGCATCGTAGCCTGCCCAGCCTGTGTTATGAACCTATGAGCACTAGGGCAGTTCAGCCAGGGCCAATGGGGCATGGCTGGGAGAGCCCTGACTGCCTGAACAGTGCCTGCATCCCTAGCCTCGTGATGCCCATTGTAAATGCATTGATGGCTGTGTCGCTGCAGATAGGAGAGCTGTGTTTCTGAACTGCCAGGCCCGCCAGGCAGAGGCTGTCACTGCGCTCTGGACCTCCCTGTGGAGCAGACAAATGAACTGACACCTCGTGACACCAGCAGCTGGCCAGGAGGACCCAGGCACTCATACCAATCAGGTGGCCATACAGGCCCAGGTTGGGGAGCGGAGGAGGCTCCTCTCGCCGCCAGCTGGAGGAGCAGGGCAGTGCCTGATGTGCCAGAGCACATGGGTGATGAGGTCCCAAAGAAGGTGCTTAAATCTCATCTCTGTCATTAATTAATCATATAACCTTGGACACACATCCTAGTGTGTCGAATCTTCGATGTGAAAGGCTGAGACTGGATACAGAGAAACTGAGCAAAGAGGAAAAAGTAGAAGTCACTGGAGGCTTTCTTGCGTCCGTTGTGCTTATTTCTATATAAACACTTGGCCTGAAGTTCTAATGGATCTTTGATGGGGGAGCAGAGAGACAAAAAGCCAGAAACACAAAGAGAGCACACTTTTGAAGTATAGAACTGGTATAGAAAAGGCAAAACTGGAGAGAGAAATTGTACCTAAACCAAAATTTACCAGCACTTCTTAGCAACTGGTTAAAAATCAGAGAGAAACTGAGCCAGGAGGTACCTTAGGGCTCAGACACCAGCTGTGCCATTTACTAGCAGTGATCAAGCATGTGATTAAAGTCTTCTAGCCTCCACCCTCAGGTCTATAAAGAGGAGCCATAGTAACCACCCCAACCTGCAAGGTCCCCATGAACATGAGGGGTGGGCTATGCTCCAAGTGAAGCTGAGAACCAGGTGTCTCCAGGTGCCAGGTGTGACTATAAACAGGGACACTAGGTCATGTGTCTCCATGGGTGACCCTCACGAGCCTGGTCTCCACTTAATGGTGCCCTACAGAAGCCTAAACAGGCTGTGCTTTGTGTGGGTCCAGCAGACCCATGGAGATTGAGTCCCATTACATGACAACGGCAGCAGCTCCGAACTTTCTAGCCTGTGTCCCTGAAGTCAAGCCCATGCAGTTAATTTCCTGTTTCTCTTCTGGGTTGATTTCCTTTGCTCTTGGTGGGGGAAAGTCAGTTTTGAAAACATGCCTTGTGAAGTAGGTGTTTCAAAAACACTAAAGCATTGGTATGAGCCTATTAAATTCTAACGCTCTGCTGGCAGGTAAAGCACAGCTATAGGCTTACAAAATACTCGTGCTGTTTGCCTTTTGGACTGCCAGGGCCATTCTAAAGAGATTTCATGCTTCAGGTCAAGGAATTTTGAGGGGTGAGTTTTATTTCTGCAGCTCGCTCGCCTCATGTTGTCCTCCTTTGTGGTCTAAATTGCAGGATTGTTTATCCGCCTCCAGCTGAAGCTAGTCTTCCTGAAAATCCATTGCTCTTCTTCAGCCCCAAATACCTATTTGTTAGTCTTGATCTCACATAGGGATTATGCTGCCTTTGGGCTCTTCTTATCCTGACTCTGCCTTAATAGTCGAATGTCCAAAAACTGCTGATATAAAAATAAGTATATAAAACTCAATTCTGAAATTGTACCAACTGGGATTCTGGAACCAAGACAGGCTCTTTGACTGCATATGTAGATATCTTAGACCAAGATGCTTTTGCTGAAGGAGAAGCTCTGTACTGGAGCACTGAGAGGCTGAAACAAAGAAACATTTTCTGGAGGACACAGGGAGGAAGAGAGATTATGATGAGAATAAAAATGTCTTTGTAGAAAATTCTGTTAGAGAAGGGAAGGAAGTGTAACAATAGTTAGCAGTGCTTCCAGTCATCTGTGATGTGTAGCAGGAAGATCGTTTAGAACAAAGAATTTGGAACCAATGTATTCCAGAGCCAGAGGGAGCAGGATTAATGATGTGAACTGGAAAATGTGTGGGCTTAGGGTATCCACATCCAAGGCGACTTCTTCATGTTTCATCATATACTTCATCCTGTGATTTTCAGACAGTAAGGTAACAAGCAGTGAAGTGTATGGATAGCGAATGCAGTTTTCCACATGGTATAGAGCCATAAAATGATGTCAGAATTTTAGAAAAAGTGTTTAGACTGGACTTTGTTTTACTTTGTGGAAATTCAATTCAAAGAATCAGTAATTTTTTTCATCTGGGTAATGTCATACATTTACAAAGAATTCTTCTCTCAAGCATACATGAAAAGACGTAAGACCTTACCATTAAAGGCCTGCTCCGACCACAGTGTCAGACATCCTCACTGATCTCTTTTATGTACTTAGAGCGATCCATCTCTCAGCATCCATTGACAACTTGCAGATTTTTTTCTCCTTTGTCTCTTTCCGATACCAAGGTTGAACTAGGCCTGCTTGAGCAGACAAGCACCAGTGGGGGAAATTGTGAATCATTGCTTTTTCCTTTGGCCTTGAACCTCACTGATATGTGGACTAGTAGCCTCTTTTCCTCTTTAACCCAACTCCAAAATAAATCAGTGTCTAACATGGATGGTATGAATAGTAAGGGTGAAAGCACGGAAATCTTTCCTAACTTCATTCCTTGGAGTTAAGTGGCAAATATTGTCACCTCTATGCATGCCACTGTGAAGCTTATAAAGACCCTATGTCTGCAAGATGACATGAGGTCAGTATGACCAGCTGCCCAGATGTGCTCACGAGCGAAGGCATTGGACCAACTCATGTTGCTGGCTATTCTCTAGGAAATGCTGACATTAGGTTTGCCCAACAAACCCACTCTTCATGTATCAGATTTCCCAAGTCTGTTGGGGTAGATTGAACAGTGGAAACCAAAGATAACCATATCTCAGGAACAGTGAATGTTACTTTTTATGGCATGAAGAATCTCGGTGTGATTATATTAAGAACCCTGAAGTAGGGAACATATTAATCTGCTTTTGTTACTATAACAAAGTACTTGAGGCCTGGAAACTTCAGTAAAGAGGTTTATTTAGTTCATAGTATTGAGGTTTTTCCGGAAATGGTCTTCTTGTTGTCAGAACCTAGATGTGGCACAGAGCAGCACATGGCTAGAGACAGGGAGCATGCACACATGCTTGTGCACATGTGTGTCTCTGTGTGCGTTCTGGCCTTTCTCCTTCCTATGAAGCCCTGGTATTCAATCTTAAGGGCTCCATCTTGATGGCCTTACCTGATCCTAACCATTTTCCAAAGGTTCTGATGAATTTCTACCCTTTAATAAATTGGATTAAATTTCTACCCTCTAATATCCCAAAATAGTGATTATATTCCCACACGTGAAACCTTGGGGGACACATTCAAAATCTGTCTCAACCATAGCAGGGAGATTATATAGGATTATTTGAGTAGGTCCTAAAAGCAACTTCAGTGCCCTTAGAAGATGGAGGGCCAGGAACATTGGCCACAGAAGAGGAGAGGCCACTGTGGTGACAGGAGCAGAGACTGGTGTGATGTGGGCCTAAGCCGAGCAATGCTGATAGCCTCTGGAAACTAGAACCGTAAGAGGTGGCTTTTCCTCCGAAGCCTCCAAAGGATCCAGCCCTGTCAGCACATTGGTTTTAGTCCTCAATCCCCTTACATGCTTGTAGCTCTCAGAACGATTACAGAACGTGCTTCTGTTATTTGTCACTAACTTTGCAGTAATTTGTTACAGCAGGAATGGCAAGCTCACACGCTGTTCTTGTCAGATTTGCTACAGAGTGAGGGAACCCATCTCTGTTCTCCTCTGACTGGTATTGGCACATGCAGGGTCACCTCCAGGAAGTGTGTGTGCCCTGATCCCCCCATGCTGGCCCGGCTCATACATGAAGTTGTACAAGCTTATCTCAGACACAAAACTTATTTTGAAACTGGTAATATCAGGAAACTCTTTCTGACCAAAATACAGAAACAACAGCCCCCCTCCCCAACGCATACTCATCTTGAACAGCTGCCAACAGGTTTTAGATGCCTAAAATTTGAAGAAGTTTCATCAGTGCTGCTCACTTGAGTGTGAGGGGAGGTACTTGGCTTTTTCTGGGAGTGTATGGTCTTTGTGGAGGTAAGGGGGTTGGGTTTGCTTAAACCTGGAACCCATGGAAAATCTGGGTGCTTCCAGAACTTAGGCAAAGCCAGCTAAGTTGCGAAACCTCTTCACTCAGATGCTGAGGGATCCGGGAAGGAGGGAGCCATCAGGAGAACCAGAAAGATCCACTTAACCAACTTAGACGATGGGCATTTTTGATGAGAGCATTAACCTTCTCTGGGCTGGCTGTCATTTCCAAATGACAGCTGCATGCCTGGCATTTCCAAGAAGACTTTCATCTCTTAAGGGAAAGGAAGGGAAGCATGGATCATGTCTGAGATATTACAAACACAAAGGAAACCTTTAAGCAATTTGGTAGCCTTTGGCCTGTAGGTTTCTCGCCACACTGAGGCGGTGCATATTTTAAAAGACTAAGCTTGAAGATGTTTTGAAAGAACACATTCAAAAAACTAGCTTAGGCATGGTTATAGAGTGTCAGAAACCACCTGCCCTGGTGGCTAGGCAAGTAGGTGTTTTCTTCTGGAGTTGAGTCCTGAACATTTAGGGTTCTTTTGGTTGCAAGTGACGGAGAAACACATTTATATTTCCGTAACTAAAAGGAGGAGCTATCCATCTCAAGCATCTGAACAGTCCCTTTACAGATGTGGCTTTCTCCACAGTGGAACACAGGGCTCAGTGATGTAGTTGAGATTCTCATTGGTCTTTCTGTCTTCCCCTCTCTGAACTTGATTTCCATACGCTGTCCCTTTCTGCTTGCAAGACAGCTGCCAGCAGCCAGCAACCAGGCTTCCAGGGTCAAATGCAGTCACAATCAGAGTCCACATTCCTGACTGCTATGAAGATGGCAAATTAGATCCTCTTGGTCTTCATCAGCTTGATTTGTCAAACGTGACACAATTATTGTTCAAGGTACATTGTCAGTGCCCTCAACTTGAATATGTGTGTGAGTCATCTGGAAGTTTTATAGAAGTTAAACACTGGGGCTGAGGGAATGGCTCAGTGGAATAGCATTCCCTAGTATGCGTTAGACCCTGGATTCTATCAACACCACACACAAAGAAGGCTGATACTGACTCAGGTTATTTCCAGTCAGAAATACAGACTTGAGATTCTGTATTTCTGACAAGCACTCAGACACTATCAGAGCTGCTGATGCAAGGACCTTACTTTGAGCAGCAAGAATGTAGCCTTGGCGGCTTAATCTCAATGACCTTGTCCTGTGACCTGAAGGTAACATCAGCCTCGCCTGAGGAGGACAAGAGCTGTGGGTTAGTGTGGGTAACAAAGAAGCACGGTTTAGAGTTTGGTGACAAAAGCAACACATTTCCAAATGGGCTTTCTGAATATTTCCCCCCACCCCCCTTGGCTATAACATAAGATCCTGGCACTGCTGCTTAGAGTTGTTTGAGTTTGTCTCTGCCTCAATAGTTCTATTTGCAGCAATGTGAGAAGGAAGCCTTAGGTGAAAGACAGAAGATAAATACCCTTTAAGCGTCTGCATGTGATTATCATCATTACTATTAATTATTAATGGAGGAAGGACCAACATGTACTTGATGTGGGTAGATGTTGTTTAAGCACCAGCCCAGAGAGACCTGGAAAGGAAACCAAAGGAGAAGCATGAATTATGAATAAAGATCCTGCCATAAGAGGCTGATGGAAGCACCGACTCATGCGATGGAAAGGGGTCTTGAGGCTGCAGGGTCCGGAACTGGGCCATGCAGCTAATGTGCAGCTTGGGAACCAAGGCAGAGTGGTGTATGAGTGCTTGCCAGGGGGCTGTGTCCAGGCTGCCTGTGAACAGGCATCAGTGCAAGGGTAGGACACAACTTTGTGTATCATTGGAGAAACTTAACATTTCCTTGACACCTTTATAGAAGCAGGAAAAAATCAGATGCCTAAGGTTTTGCCTTTTAGTTAATCGCTGTGAACATCATGGTAAAGACCTTGTTAGAGCTGGGTGCTAGCTAATTTGTTGATAAGCTGTGACAGCAAGATATGGCATCCTGGGAAGTGTTCATTTGGAATGTGGCAGGTAAGGGGATAGGTTGCATAATTTAGATATTTGAATATCAACATGTAATGAGTAATAATAATCACCACATTCATCTCTGCTGGTTATAGAATGTTCCAGTGATGTTCCCAGGCGGTGAGCTGTAATTAGGCTCATTTTTTTGATAATTTAAGAAATGAAGGAAGTGTCGATTTCAGTCTCTCTCCACCGTGTGTTTCCCTTTCTTCCCTTTCTTTCTCAGCATCCTGATGTACTCTGGCTGTGCCGAGCAGGCTCTCTGTCCCTCCCCTTCCTCTCTCATTCCATTTTCACCTCTCGTGGAGCTTGAGCCATTACTATTGGATGCTGGGAATCCTGACACTGTGCAAATTCCTTACCTCCATCTTATCAGGTGCATCCTGTGCTATGTCTCTTAAATTTCCTCAGTAGCGCAATGATCAAGAGGCTTGTCCAACCTGCAGCCTATGGGTTGCTTTCCCTCTTTTTTTAAATGTTCAATGCTTGGTATTACTAAAAAAAAAAAAATTTGGACACCTATGGTCGGGTGTGTGTGTGTGTGTGTTGGGTGTGTTGGGTGTGGATTTCCCCTCTGCCCACTGAAAGTTCATGGGTGTGAAGTGATAATGGGGAGAGCAGTAGGAAAAATAATCATACACATTTATTAATGTGTGTGGGGCCATGAAAAGAAGGTGATTATCTAATGATCACCTAATGAGGCTGAAAAGCTCATATCTCTTCTTTATAAGGAAAAGGAGGTAGGGAAATACCAGAAATTTTGCAGAGAAGTAAATGGTTTTCTGTGGAATTGAATTAGTCCTTAAACCACAATAGTTTGGAAATGATTCTCTTAGGAAGTTGAATGAATGAAAAACAGACAGTGGCTGGTGACAAACTAGGTCTAAAGGTGGTGATGTGCCTCAGCGTTGCTTCCTGCAATCGAAGTTTAATCTTCCCTGACCAATGGAGACTCGGGGATGTGATCAAAAGCAATCAGGTTCCTCTTGGCAAACCTAGGTAGGTAAGGGAGTCTGAGAGATACATCCCTCTCTGTGCTTGGGGTCAGCAGGGGAAACTGGGAAGCTTGGAGAGGCATTGATACTAAGATAGCTTCTAAGCTTTCAGTTTTAATTCAAAGTGCTCAGCCAGTCAAAGCATCATACTTTGGGGTGTTGCTTGTTGTGCTCTTGAATTTTTCTTTTCTTTCTTTTTGTGGTACTTGAGATTGAACTCAGGATCTTGTGCGTGCCAGGCAATCATAGCACCACTGAACTGTATCCCTGGCCCTGGAGTATTGTTTGCTGTTCTGCAACATGTATTAAAGCAAAATGAGTTGTCAAGGAAGTTCCAAAAATGTCAGTGCATTTTTGGAGTGATTCTCTTCTATCCCCAAACATCCTGTTTCCGTAGCAGTAAAGTTAAATCAGGGCAATTTTTTCTTGTTTGAATTCAGCAGGTAAGTAGTTCTAAAGTCTGTATTCATGCTGCAGGTTCTGAGCAAGTACAGACCTGAGTGCAGGGAGCACACTTTCTTCTAATATCTATGGGCCGCTGTCTGCTGATGTCTTTAAGCAAAGATGCTTTCTGCTTATTTGGCATCTCAGAATGCAAAGTCCTACTTCAGAGATGCACTTCTCTATTTTTCCTTCCTTCCTCCACTCAGTATTTTAAAGACCCTAATTCAGAAATCCAATGGGATATACAGAATTAGGCCAATTCTCTACTCTTGACTTGAGGATGACAAATTAACAATGAAAAACACAACAAATGTGAATATTGTGGTAATGAGTCCAAATGTCCTTCAAACATCGAGGAGAATGTAGTCTCAGAGACATGAGGAGTAACAGCCATGCTGCTGTGTGATGTCCTTCTATTGCAGTATTGGCTCAGCCAGACATGTGTTCTAACTTCTGTGGCTGCAACCAAAACTGGGCTGGACATTTCCAGAGCCAATCATGGAGCCCATTCCATGTAGGTATTCAAGCACATTTGGTGAATTTATTGATTCATCTTTCCAGGATAGGGGTACTGAAAAAATGAGTATATATATTTTTTGCTTTTAGACCAGCAACTCATTGATATGAGACTTCTTGGAAAATAGTAAATAAATTTTTATTCTGTCTAGAATGTAGAAAAAAAAATTTGGAAAGGAGAATGCTAAATAGAAATATAATGAAATACTAATGGACTCTAACATTCTATGCAATTAAAGAAATTTTAAATTAATAGTATTCTTTTCCTGAAATACATTTCATACTGAAATAACAACAGACAGAAAAACGTCCCCAAATCATGCAGTACTTTGGATCTTAATTGTCTCCCAAAGGTCCCTGTGCTAAGGACTTGCATTTGGCGTGGTGCTAGTGGGATGGTGGACTCTTCAGGAGGCAGAGCCAGGCAGAGGTCTCGGGTCATTGGGAGTGTACATTAGAAGGGAACTGTAGGACCTGGACTTTTCTGCCATAGGACTTTTACTTCTTACCATGAGATGCTGTCTTCTGTAGCCACATACTCTGACGATGATGTGTCTGTCATCTTGCTATGGGACTGAAGACAGTGGGCCAATCAACCATGGACTGAAATCACCAAAACTTTGAGCCAAAATAAATCTTTCTTCTTTTAAAGTTGATTCTCTAGAATATTTTGTTACAACAACAGGAAAGTAATACAGATTACATTTCTACATGTTGATGAATTTTCTAACAGAGCAAACTTTGGGTGACTAGGTTCATATCAAGAAACAGAACTTTGCCAGTACAGTATAGTGAAAGTCCTCTGGGAGACCTTCTATGTATTGCCACTGCAAAAATAACCCTTACAATTTCTTTGTCCTCCTCCTTCTTTTCCTCCTGCCTTTCTCTTCTCTTTTGTGGTACTAGGGATTGAACCTAGGACCTTCACACTGAGCTACATCCCTATCCATTTTTAAATTTTTGTTTTTATTTATTTATTCATTTATTTATTTTTAGGGTTTTTTTTTTGAGACAGGGTTTCACTTTGTAGTTCAGGTTGGCCCTGAACTCAGCCTCAAACTCACATCACAGCAATCTTTCTGCCTCTGCCTCCCGAGTGCTGGGATTACAGGTGTGAGGCACCACGCTCAGCACTGTGGTATGGGGTACTGGTTGTTGCTGGGCGTAAGTCTCCATGCCCAGTATAGTATGTGGTTACCAAGGATCGAACCCAGGTCCTTGAGCTTGCAAGACAGGCGCCAGAACCACTGAGCTAAATCCCTGGCCCCCTTAAAATTTTTATTTTTGAGAATTGGCCTTATTAAGTTGCCCAAGCTGTGACCAAACTTGTAAATTCCCTGCATCAGCTTTCCAGGATGCTATAAATTGGTTTGGCCTACTTGTAGAACATTATATTAGGAAAGCACAAAGTTCTCCTTTGTGTTTAGCTACTTTTCACAATATTTCATTCCTTTGTTGTGTAATTTTCCATACAGGAATATCATGCTACTTAATTACCTCAATGTTGATGGCATTTATTTGTTTCCAGTTTTTGTCTGTTAAGAATGGTGCTGCTGGGAACATTCTTGAATATCTTTGGATCATCACGCTTTTAGTATTTACCAGGAATATACATGCTCACTGGTCGGAGTTGTCCATTTTCAGCTTTAGTAGATATTCCCAGTATTCTAACTGGTTATATTAATTTATTCACCAGTATTCAGACAAAGTTCTCATTATTCCATTTTCTGTTTAACAAGTTGGTCATATGTTAAATGTAGCCATTCTGGTGGGTACACCACAGAGTCTTGCAGTGGTTTTGATCTTCATTTTCTGGATAACTAATTGGTATAAAAGATATTTTCACATTCCCATTGGCCATTTGATTTTACTCTTTCATTACATGTCTGTTAACGTGCCTGTATACTATTTTTCATGTAATTTTGGCATGTTGTATTTGTCAATTTTTTTGCAAGTCGGACAGAAAATTTTTTATCTTTAGGAGGAATTTAAGCCTTGTGACTGTGGCTTTCTTACTTAAATTTGTTGCATTTGTAACACTTGCTCTCCTTTCTTCAGGTAAAACCTTAGGGAAAGCACTAACATGAAACATAGGTCACAGTAAAGAAGTTCTGGTGGAAGGGAGATGAGACTCAGCGTCTTTCTCTTGTGTGGCCCTAGGGGGTTCCATGGTCCTCAGAATCACTTCTACCTTTGCCTTTTGCAAAGGTGACCCTGAATAACAAGTTAAAAAGCAAGCCAGTAAAGCCTCATAGATACTTCAAAATATTTGCTAGCATGAAGCAATAAAGGTAACAAAAATCAAATGAAACTGTGAAAGGCATTTTCCTGTCTTGACTGGATTCTAATGGGCATTATATTATTAATTCCCATTTATGCTTTCTTCATTGGAGACTTTATAGGATCCCCTTTCCCATAATCACAAGATGCTTTCAAATTTGTTTTGATTCATTGCAGAAAGTATGAGTACCAAGAGGCAGAGTGCCAAGAGGCAGAGTTTGTGTTCAGACATGCCTTCCATCCAAATGCTTGATGATGTCCTGAGTACCGCTTTGGTCTCACAGACGTAAATGGACTGGGAGATTTCAAATGGAAAAATTCTCTAGTAAGCTTCATTTAACACAGCTGGATAGATACTTTTTATTTTCACTGTCTGAGCTCAATGCTCCCCACACTCAGATGTTTTATTAGCCTCTTTACACCCACCTCGCCTCCCTGCCTCATCAGACCCTTGAGGACCATTTGGGGCTTGGGCTTCCTTCTCCTTTTATTTCTCCCTGAGCTTCTTGCTCAAACCTCTATTTCTTTCTACCATCTGCTTTACTTCCCTTTTCTTTTTCCCCAATCCCCAGTTTTTAAAAATTTTCTTCATCAAGAGTGACTGCAGTGTGTAGGTGTAAGAATCTGAAAGATGTAAGGAAATAAGCTTGCATATCATGGAGTCTGACAAAGGAAGGAGTGCACTAGCAGAGAGAGGTCATCGCAGACTTTCTAAAAGAGAGTTACCAATGGCAGAACCTGAGATGACTTTAAACAGTTCTTTTGATGAAAACTTTCTTTTCAAATTTGAAATAGTTATATATTTAAGGGTAGTATTATGTGGCAAGACAGACTTTTTTCAGATTGATAAAATGTCTTTAAATATTTATGTTCAGGAAGTAATTGTTCTCTGGAAAACTGTGAGCTAGTAACATTTGGGAAATAGGAGATGGTATATACTCATAAATCAAAACATTTTGTTAGAGAATTGTTTTCCTATCAGACCTTGAAAAGTAGAATTGATTATATAATATGTCAAACCCTGTTCCCTCGGTGTAAACAAGTACTAGAATTAGTTTTGAAGGTATAGACCATGCATCGTTAGGAGTCCTCAAGTTACTTGCAGTGTGTTCATAAAGTCAAAATTATTTTTGTAAGAATAAAATACTACTTAATTTTTTCAGTATGTTGACACTTAACATGATTGATGTAAAATCAAGGGTGGGTAACACTGGTATCGTGGATGATTCAGGCCATGGTGCTAAGCTGTAAGAGCAGTTGCTAATATTTCACCATACTTAAAAGCAAAAGAAAAGCTAGTACCATGTAAAAATAACAAAGCAATAAACATCATTATTAAGCTTATTAAATCTCAACCCTTTGGATCTTTGTGATACTCTGTGTGTTCAAATGGGAAATATGAATAAAACATTCTTCCTTGTACCAAGCAGAATGGTTGACTGGAGAAGATGTATATTTTGAACTAGCCAGGTCTTTTCATGAAACACCGTTTTTATGTGAAAGAACACTTGACAAATTATGGTTATTTAGGTTTTTCTTCTTTTTTTGAGTATGGGCATTAAACTTTGTTCTACCATTGAGCTATATCCTTAGCACTGTGGTCATTTAGACTTGGATATTTGTTAGATATTTTCTCAGAAATGAATACAGTGTGCTTGTAACTTTAAGAAAAATAACAGAATTCTTACAGCCAGTGGTAAAATTTAGGTTCCCAGATGAAAATTAGAATTTTGAAAACTTTGTCTTTTCCACCATGAATTTGAACCTTTCTCAATACCTAAAGACTAATATTGAGGTTGTTTGTAATATTTGCAAATGTTGATATGGGGACTTCTCTAACAGAATGCATCCATACTAGGAAGATCTGTTATTTTTAGTGACCTGAATTTTTTCCTGACAAAATGCATCATGTTAAAAATCATATACTGATAAAAGTATTATAGTGCAAAGTAGACCAGTGGACTATAAAAGAATGAAGAGAAGTCATTGGCATAACTTTGAATCCTACATTCTGTAACCTTTAAGAAACTACCGTGTTCAAGCGTTTACTCACTATCAAAAAAAGTATTGAAAATTATGTGAAAAGGCTTTTAAGATACTTCTTTCAACAGTGACATATCTGTGTGACTGTGTAAGACCAGAATTTTTGTTTTACATACTTCAGCCAAAACAAAACATTATAAAGTTAGAGTGTAGAGGCAGGTATAAGGATCCAGCTGTCTTGTCTTAACCCAGAAATTACAGAGATTTCTAAAAATGTAAAACATTGTCATTTTTTTAAAGAAGAACAAAATATTTCAGTTTTTCATGAAAATACTTATGTTGGCACATGATACGTGTATTATAAAGAAGCTAAAGTATTCTTAGAATTTTTCAATTTTCGTTTCTGACCTACACAAGCTAGAGTCCTCAATAATTTTGAAGATTGTAAAAGGGTCCTAAGACCCAAAGGTACAAGAACTAGTAGTTTGTATGACAGATATTTTTCCTGTGACATCAGAACACTGAATTTCACATCAGGTGACCACAGACTAAAGTGTGTGTGTGTGTGTGTGTGTGTGTGTGTGTGTGTGTGTGTGTGTAGGATGGAGGTAGCTGATAGCACAAAATCTTTACAGAGTTTTAACAGCACATTAAACCTTTCCAATATAAAGGTTAACTCAAACCTTTTCTAATAAAATTTCTACTGACTTGTTTTGTGAAATTATAAGACTTCTGGTAAAATTGATATTTGAGACAGAGACAAAGACTTAATACAAATGTTGATTCAGAAATTAAAATATATGATAAAAGATATGGCTTCTCTTTCTTTCTGGATGCCTGTGGTAGACAGTTCCTGAGATGGCCCCAAGTGACCTTGAATCCTACTATTTTCACCCCATCCAGCCTCTTCCTCTGAGACTGGGTGGGGCTCAGTCAAGATTACAGAAAGGAGGTGGTTTCTCCTTCATTTGCTCTTATTTCTCTTACTGGTTTCTGTAAGATCCTCTTGGGAAAGAGTGGGCAGATTCCTGGCTAACAACACGTGAGAAACTGATTCCTGCTGAGAGCCTCGTTGAGTGACTTTAGAATACATTTCCCTTCTCCAGAGCCTTCACATGTTACAAAAATCCCTGACTGATGTCGCAACTGCTGCGTAGTGAGAGGCAGAGGCACCCAGTTGAGCCACATCTGGATTTCTGACAAATAGGAACTGTGAAATAATAAATGTTTGCTATTTTCAGCTGCTGAATGATAAGGTAATTTGATACATAGCAATTGATAACTAGTACCTATAAATATGAATATTCATTTAAAACTTACATATAATGTCAAGAGACTTTGAGACATTCCAAAACTTGTTAATAGTCTATGAACTTTGTTAATAACCCTCACTGCGGGAAAATCTTTTTTAAAAAAAGGATAGTGAAGAAGAAAGAAAATAAGAGAAAATCTAGTATAATTACAGCAGAAATCATTAAATCAAGGAAGTAAAAGAAGAACCTAGTGTTGCAATGAGAAGGAAGTTTCTAGAACTCTAGAAGGAGATGGATCCCTGAGGATAGCAGCTAATTTGAAGAAGCAGTTGCCTTATGAAATGAAATTTGGGTGGGTTTATAACCACAGGTTGACTAATTTATGTCTGGTAGAAGTTCAAGTGTGTGGAAAAAGAAATTTCAATACAATGTTGGGGAGAGGAGGAAAGAGCTGAAAAATAAATTAATCTTTGTTAGTTACATTTCCATTACTATGACAAAATGCCAAGAAAAACAATTTTAAAGAGGAAAGATTTATTTTAGCTTATATTTCAGAGGGTCCAGTTCATGGTGCTGGCTTCATTGCTTTGGACTGAAAGGGAGGCTGAGCATCATGCTGGACATGAGGGTCATGGGCAAGATATACTCTTCTAGATCATTCCCCTAGTGACCTTCCTCCACCTAGGCGCGGTTTCCTCCAGTTTCTATCACTTCCCAGTGGTCTATCAAGATATGATCCTATTAACTGATTAATCCATTGATGAGCTCAGAGCCTTCGTGACTCTTCCCGAGTCCCACCTCAGAACATTACTGGGCAAAGCTTTCAACACATGAGCCATTAGGTAACATTACACATCCAGACCATCTCAGAACCTAAAGGTGAGATCTGTAGATTAAAATACGTGCATGTGACAGAAAGTCTAGTATTGGCCAGTGTAATTCCAAAGTCCAGAGGCTGAGCTGACCTCAGGTGTGGTTAGATCCAGGGATATTTATTTTTAATGACATCATCAACTCTCCTTCTTGGGTTATCTTTTTGGTTAACCCTATTGGGAGGGGGTCTTCAGAGAGTGCTCTAGACATCATGAAACTAGAGAATGATGCTCAAATATAGATTGCCTTCCTCTCAGCGGCCACATGCAAAATCCGGGGAAAGTCTCCAGTGGGCTTTCCTGGGAGCCATTTTCTCCCCAGATACCCAGTACCACTTGAATTGGCAGAAGGATAATTACCCAGAGGAAAAAGGGGTGTTGTCAGACAAGGAGAAACAATGTTGGGCAGATAATATGACATATGTCTCTCGTAGTGAGTGACAATAACCAGGGGCTGGAAAGATTGTTTAATATTTAAAGTTATGCCAACCTAATTCAATAACTTGAGACTTCACGCAGCTGTAGAGCGTTTGTCTTGGCAGTCCCTCATTACTGGGAGTTTGGGTTGTATATATGAATTGACTTGGGATGATGGAGTCTAATGAATAGAGTCAGGACAAGGGTAGCCTGGGAAAAAGGGTTTCGAAATGAAACCCAGAGGCTCAGATTTTTAAGGAAACATTCACTCTTTTCTCCTTGCACGTCAGCAGCTGTTTTCTTCCAGAACAGAGTGGCTCACAGAGCCTGTATCCATTTGAATAAAGAATGAACAACCACTGTAGCAAAGCCTTAGCTGCCAGATGCTCTTGGATGTGATGTTGTTGAATTTCTACTGCTCTAGAGGCCCTGCGAGAGGACTCAGCTTATCTGGGGACTCCCAATGTTTTTGGAAGTAGAAATGTGGTTCCAAATGACAGAGATTTAATTCCTAATCACACAGAGATGATGTGACTCTTCCATTGTGATATTCTTAGATTGTAAATAAATACATGGTTTATTAAATTAAAAATTATTGTAGAAAATGACAGTTGGGTTGAGATGAACGGGCATGGGATCCTGGCAGAAGGCGGGGCATCATTCTTCTCAGGCTACCTGTGAAACAGTGCCATGGTGAGGTTTATCTTGACACGAGAAGATGCTAAATACCAAGACAATGAGTAAGTTTTCAACTTTGGTAAAAGTTTTTAACACTTCAAGTATCACAACCATGATATATGGAAAATATCCTTATGCTGAAATAGCTTATAAGAATAGAAATATGAAATTTTTGTAGTACTAAGGATTAAGCCCAGGATCTTTGCACTGAGTGGTATTGTCAGCCTTTTTAATTAATTTATTAAGTAATTTTTATTTTGAGACAAGGTCTTGCTAAGTCACCCAGGCTGTGCTTGAACTCATGATCCTTCTGCCTCAGGCTGCTGGAGTGCTGGGATTACAGATGTGCACCCCCACGCCCAGCTGGAAATGATTTTTAATTAAAAAGGTATGATCTTAATTACATTCCACGCTCCTGTTCTAAGGCCAGATCCTTCTGATGTTTGACTGCCAGCCCTTTCAGTGGGTGCTGTGCCTTTCACTTGCTAGCAGAGGTGCACCATAAGGACATAGCATTTTATCTGTATGCTTTACACTTGCATTGAGCCAAAGTACATGGTATATTCCTGACCCCAAATGAAGGAATCAGACCACAGCAGTTCCCACTATATCTGTCCATTTTGAGAAGCATATATGATAGTAAAGTTGACTTTTGCTTAAAAGGCCCTTAATCTGTGCCTTTTCTCCAACATATATGCTCCATACTCCAAAGTTTTTAATTTTCACTAGCAATCTATCCAGAGCTTTATAGTTCATGAGTTCATGAAATAAATGTTTCGATAGCTCTCATATTTTTGTTTCATGCTCTGTCTTATACTTTCTACGCATGAATGTCTCCAAAATTATGAAAAAGAAGCCAGAGACATGAAGGGGAGAATTTGTTTTCCCAGTAAACTATACTTTTCAAAGTTAGAAATTATAGATTTGCTTTGGATATTCTGGACCATCCCCTCTGATTTGTGGAAATTACTGCTTTGGAGAATCTATCCAGTGTTGACTTTAGGAAAGAAAGGTTAAAAAAAAAGCTTTCATATGTCCTTAAAATACTATTTTGGTTACTTTTTTTGGTCAATAATGATTTTTTGAGTCATCTGTGCTAGGCAGCAAGAACAAAAAAATGCATAAGATGTAATTCCTGCTTCCTAGAATGCCATGCTTTATAAAACCAAGATTATAAGCAGAGACCAAGGTAACTTGGCCAGTCATCTCTCAGCTGTCTAACATCAGGGAGACGTTGTCCCGAGTGCTCACATGTAGGGATCTCAAGTCACCTGATCACCTTGGACATTACTGTTCTCACCTCAGAGGCTCAGAGATATTACCTGTTGGGCCAAGCCATGCCACTAATATGTTGGAGATATTGGGTTCAAATCCAGATTGGGTCTGTGCTTATTTTTCCTATATCATCCTGTTTTATTCTTCAGTGCTAGTCTGTGTGCTTGAAAACTAAATCCTAGAAATTCCATCTCTCTCTCTCCCTGCTTGGCTAAAGCTGATTGTGCTAACAGTGATGGGAAGAACATGATTTTCAAGAGTCTAAAACTGATCAGTCCCTGTAGCCTATGAATCTTAACGCTCACGTGAATCTTTGGGGATTTGAATTCATTTAAAGCAAACTTTCTATTTCGAAAGAAAAAAATTATAATGATAGCACGTGCACACATGTTGCTGGTTTCCAACAAAATATCTCTTTAAAGGAGATTATGGGAGATTGAAAGAGCTTGTTGGGCAATAAATAGCTTTTTACTGGGCAACATTCAGAAGCATTAAGGACAATTAAGGACATAGGTGCTTGGAAATATTTTTAATATATTCCACCAATCTTAAATCACATCTGGATTTCCCCAGTATTATAGGCATATATTTATTCAAGCCCATACTATGCAATAATATCACATGCCTCAGCTTTCACATTAGAGAAATTATCCCCAAACTGAGATAGATACACTGATGTGGTACAGTAGTCTGAAGTCTTCAATAACGCACTCTTTGATTTGACTGTGGATTAATCAGAGATCTGTGTTAGTAAACACAAACTGGACATTGATTATTTAAACACACAGGGATAATTGTATGAATGCAAGTATGTAGTATGGGTAATTCCATGAATAATATATTAGTTAGTGAGTGTTTAGTTTTATTTATTGCCTCGGCCTAGGAGCCTTGGTCTGCTTCTCTGGGGCCAGCCCGCAAGCAGCACTGTGTCAGTGAAAAGTGTGTCAAGGCTGCAGGATGGAGCCTGTGTTTGTTTAAGATGGAGCTCAATGACATCATGTTGGTCTCACATTCCAAAAGGCTGGAGCGCACGTGAAACAACAATCTCCCTCCCCACTTAATGCAGACCTGCTGCAGGGATTGCTGTCTTGATGTTGGCTTTCAAGGTGAACCAGGTTGGAAAATTCAAGGAGTGACTTGGGATATTATAGATTTTTCTGCTTCCCACATTGCTTTTGGTTGATTAGCCCCATATGTAATATTTGATTAATGTCTGAAAGCTCTAATTAGCAAAGTCTAATCGGCTCCACATACACCAGGCTATTGATTCTTGCCTCAAGAAAAGTAATCTAATTGTGCTTCTTATCATTAGCAAATGGTTGGCATCCTGAGATGATGAACCCACCTGTGCATTGGAAGGGTTATCTTCTTAGGAGGCTTTGGGATAGGGCAAAGGGGTCCTGAAAGGAAGTTCAGAAGCTGCCTTCAAATGGTGTTAGGAAAACACTGTACCATGCTTTATACCTTTGAGACTGTTTTGATACCTAGAGAGAGAAGAGCCATAGATATTCAGAAGTTTTTAAAATTTAGTTTATACTCTTTTCTCTGGTATGAGAAAACAAAGCTATAAATGAGTTCTAGAATGTATGTTATATATTGTGAAATAGAAAACATTCAAAGCGTAATGGAGTGAAGGGGGCAAATAATGAGATTATAACAAAAAGGATGCAAACAAAGTTTATGTATATGGGGGTGGGGGTGGGAGGACGGGCAGGGTTATGGGAAAAAATGAGAATTAAGTTTTGTCATATACTGGTACAAATTCTCATTGTTGAATGCAATCATGATGTATATATGTAATGTACCAAGAAAGATTTCAGTTAAAAAAAAATTTAGTTTGGGCC
>PVIR01012425.1:0-44745 GCA_004026965.1 Petromus typicus
AAAATATGCAAATACCCAGAAACAAGCATTTTCCACAGGTAATGGAAATAAGACTGACCATATGAAGAGCCTTTCATTCATTGGATTTGAATTTGTAACACTGCAGTCTGAGAAATCTATCAGATCTCACATACATGGTAAAAAGGAGAGAGACAATGGGAAATTTAATATCCTGACTGGGGGCCCCACTCTTAGGTCCAGGAACTATATGCAATGAGTTGATGGTAGATTGTGAGTTTTAACATTAAGATAAAAAGCACTTTAATCATATACCTCTGAAGCTCTTGTTGATCATGTACTGGGCTAAGAAGAAGCTACCTCTGTCTTCCTGGGGCTCATAACATGCTACCTCTGTTCCCTGGGGCTCATAATGTGGTTGGGAGGATAAAGCTTATGAGCATGTGCATCTCTTGCATACTCATGTACAAGATGAGTGCTCATTGGAGGCCTACTGCGTGTCAAGCCTAGACTGCTACCAGGCTCACAGGGAGTATTCTTCATACTCTGACAGATGGAACTCATACCTAAAGGAAGAAGACAGTCCACAAAGTAATCACAGCGAAATGCTACTGTGGATGTGGAGCTTAAGGCAGGGGCCTCTAACATGACCTGGAAAAACACATCTCAGGAGATGACTGAAAGGAGTCAAAGCATTCTCCAGACAAGTGATTCAAACAAAATGTTTTCATGTCTTTTCACTCATAAATAGTTTTAGATTCAGGGAAAGCCAGAAGGGTATGTATGGTGAAGGAAAGCAACTCAATTTATACCCTCTGGGAAGCAAACAGTGGAAGAACATAAGAGGAAGGGGCTGGTGACCAGATACAGTCCCCAATGTCTCATGCTTCCATGATGCACTGAGACAGAAAGGTACTTTACCAATCAATCTCCTGGATGTATCTCAACCCAAGAAGTCAACAGTCAAGATTAACTGTCATATGCATGTAATGGAGACAGTTTGGAATGCATGTAAAAATGTGAAGAATTTCAACATATTATATTTTTCTTTTATTAACTGAAGAATGTTCACATTTTTGACTGAAGGAGGCGTTATATTGCCACATCCTTCTGGCTGATGTTTCTGTCCTGGAGCCAACCAGCAATGGAATTCAACCTTTGACACTGTGAGGCAAATTAATCTTGTTTTTAAGTTGTGAGTATCAAGTATTTTGTCCTAGCAAAGGAAAGCTGATGGATATGAGTGATAGATAAGTAATTAGAGAAACATTATTTTTTAAAAATCTGAACATCCCTAGGTTCACATTAATCTCTTATCACAACATAATTGCATTGGAGCTCACTGAGAAAGAAACAATCTCATGATTCACTTTTGATTCATGTTTCCCAAAAGAATATTAATTTATTTTCAATAGTTCATGAGTCCTTTGGAGGTCTTTAGCCACCATGATCCGTGCAGAAATTTGAACGATAAATTTTATTTTTATTATGATAAAATATGTTCAAGATTTAACAATTCAGTTCTTTTTACAAGTTCAGTTTAGTGGTCTTCATATCGTTCAGCCTCTGTCATCAAATATCTATCTCCAAAACTTCTAAGGTCATTCCAAAATGTGACTCTCAGATCATTAAACACTGGCATCCCAGTTCTTCTTGTCCTGTCTGCATTAGTGGTATAGTGGTGAGCATAGCCGCCTCTGATTTCTTCCTGCCCACAGTCTTTGGCCCTGCTATTGCTTTTTTTCTCTGTGACTGACTTATTCCAGGTATCTCACAGAATTATATAGTATCTGTCTTTCATATCTGTCTTATTTCATTCCACATAAATCTTTAAGATTCAACCATCTTTGAGCGTAAGTCAGAACTTCATATTTAAAGGCTGTCTAATATTCCATTATCTATACATTATATTTTGTTTATCCATTCATTTATTAGAGGGCATTTGGGTTACTTCCACCACTTTTGGCTATTACGAATAGTGCTTCTGTGAATATGGATATTTAGTCATCTGTCCAAGACCTTGCTTTCAGTTTTTTCAGTATCTATCCAAAGATAAAATTATTGGAACAAGTGATAATTCTGTTTAATTTTTTGAGGAATGGACATGCCATTTTTGACAGTGACTACACCATTTCCCATTTTACCAGCAACAAACAGGTCCTAATTTCCCCCATAACCTTGCCACACGTGCTATTTTCTAGGTATTTTGTTGTTGTTTTAATAACCATCCTCATGAATGTCAAATGGCAGAGCGTTGTGGTTTTGATTTGCATTTCCATAATTACTAGTGATAATTGAATACACAGTCTTTGGAGATATTTCTATCCACTTCTTTCACCCATTTTAAAATTGGTTTACTTGTTCCTGCAGTGTAGGAGTTCTTTCGTGCTATACCTAAGACATTATTACCAAGTATACTGTCATAACTTTGTCCTTTTGTGTTATTTTCTGTTTAAATTACATTTTAATTGGCTTCTTTTTAGAGATTATTTTACTTACCGATCCTAGAAGTAAAATAATCCTCACTTAATTTTTTAATACTTAAAAATATTCACACTACTTCAGATGTCAAAAGAGATATTCATTCAGCCTGACAATAATATTACAAACAGCAAGTTTGTTTGTTGGGAGGTGGGTTGTGTATAAGTTGATTGGAAGATCTTGAAGTAAACAATTAGATACACTGGACTACAGTTCATGATATTTCTCATAGTTATGGATGAATCTCTCTGCAAATAAGTGTGCTTTGTCTAGACCACACGGACAACAATCTATGGACTGTGCAGAGTCACTGTGGAGTGAATGTGGGGGAGGAAACGAGACCCATCTGCTGGAGTAGAACATCTGAGAAGTCATTCATCACATTTATCTGTATTCTGTTGATGTGGACATAATGGAACTAAATTATAAAGATGATATTATGGAATAAACACTGGAGTGCTCATGCAGCAGACTACTTAACAAGCTGCTAAAGGAGAGGCTGCCTACATTTAGTATTCACAAGGAAATCACATGTAAAAGACCAGTAAAATCTGGGCTCTTTGTTTACAGTTTCACTCTAAAATCATTTATTGACAACAAAACAACTGACATTCTGGTTTTGGGGACTGTAGAGTCAGAGTAGTAATAACAGAAAAAGGAAGAAAGAAATTTGAGATCAGACATTACTGCTCAACTTAAGAGTCTTCATGTGGTTGACTGAATGGATACATTCGGCCTTCAGTAAAATTGAAACGATGCCAGGGTCCCAGGAAAATTAAACTGAATTGAAATCCAGTTAGTTTTAACAAGCAGAGCTGGGATACTGGATACTTCATGTGAAAGAGCAAGCTTGATCTCCTCCCTAACACCAAAAACAAAAGTAGACTCAGAATTGATTTCACTGAGAAGAAAATATTATGCTTTGGAGTAAATTTTCATGATCTTGAGTTGGGCAGAGCTTTCTTAGTAACAACACCAAAGTACAAATGATAAAAGAAAAATGTAGGGAAATTTTGCTTCATTAAAATTAAAAATTATTTTCCTAAAGGGTATTGTTAAAAAATGAAAAGATAATTCATAGAAGAGAAAATAGTTTCAAATCGTATATCTAGCAAGTGACTTGTATCTGCAGTGTATGAAGGACTAGGATACTAAAAGGGGTAATCTACTCTAAAAATGAGTAGAATCTAAATGTGTCTCCTAAGAAGATATACAAAGGTTAAAAAGCATCTGGGAATACAAGCAACATCATCGGCCAACAAGAAAAGGCAGATCAAATCCACAAGGAGAGACTAATTCATAGTCCTTCATGATGCTCAGAGACAAAATGTCAGATAAAAACAAATGCTAGCAGAAAGGCAGAGAAACTGGAGCTGGCCACACGACAGGACAGAGCGTGGCCCAATGGTGGTGGAGCAATGCTCCAGTGAGTGAGATAGAGCTACCACCCAACCCAGCAGTTCCACTCCCAGATAAATACACCAGATAAAGGCTTTACATGAAAACTGACAGTAGCATCAGTATTAATGGGCAGATTTCAAACATCCAAACTACTCACTAATTGATGAATGTGGTATTGGAAAACATATTGATAGAATATTCTTGGGCAAAGGAGAAAAACACCAAGGCTAAGCACAGACAAACACTAAGCATAGTCAAACCTTGAAAATGTGCTGCCTGACAAAAGCCAGTCCCAAAGGCCGTATGGCTCAATGTATATGACATGTGTGACAGTCCACAAGCAATAGGAAGAACAGATAAGAGGCTGAAGATGAGGCATGCACAATGAATCATGATCTTGAGAGATTTTCTGGGATGCCTCAAAGCGTCCAAAATTAGATTATATTGACTGTTGCACAACTATGAAAGTTTTAAGAACAATTAAATGTACACCAAACATCAATGAATTTTATCTGTCTCAGGAAAGCTATTTATATTAGTGCTAGAAATTTAATTCGGGAGTCCCTTTGACCCTGGTAACAGGGAGATGGAAATTAAGGTTTGAAATTTGCAGCTTAGAGAGAAATCTGCACTTTATACTCCATCTGATTTGTTTTTCCTTCACTGACCTAGAAAGTAACTGACTGACTGTTGCTCCTTCCAGGCATTTGTTCATCTCTTCATATCTGGTAATTAATTATAGGCAGCGAAGATACAAATACGGATAAGACAAAACATTTGCTCTGCAGCTCACCTAACATTGGGGAACCACTGCAGTGTCTGTGCAGTGGTTCTGACCCTGCTTGTGAATTTGGGTATTGGACATCAAAAAAAAAAAAAATCTGAAGAAAATTATGGGTGGAAGTTAAGAGTATCAAGTGTTCGCGGGAAGATATCAAAATGCATTTTCCTCCTTTGATTCATATAAATCTTTGGACTGTTGAGCTCAGGCTCATTAGAACATTTGAAGCAGTCTAGTTAACTGCAAAATTGCTTTTAGGTTTTGTGTTCACAAAGCCTATCTTGGGCCAGAAAACTAGAGACATTTACCATTTCCTTTACTGTAGCTCACAAATTTTGTGCTCCTTTGACATATGTTTACTTGATTTCTGGATCTGTATGTTTTATGAGAATGTCTGAGGAAATAAAGCAACTTGAGTTAGAATCCTTCTCTTGCTACTTAATAGATATGTGCTGTGTGTAATCTTCTGTTGCCTATAAATTACATGAAAATCATTACTACATCTAACTGATATTGTCCTATAAAAGTGAAGACAGACAGAGCGTACCAAGTAATCATATCATGGTGTAATATAAAACTTCAGGACAAGGTAGCTGGGTTTTTTCTGTATTCTATAATTGTATCTTCTTATATTGAATCCATGAAAGTGTTTTAATTTCCACAGAATATTCAGATCTCATAGCTTTTTCACCTCAGTGAGCTGCACTGTGGTTGATCAATAAATATATTGTTTACTAACATATACAGTCAGAGCATAAAGAGATACAAATGGACCACCTGCTATGATAGAAATGCCAGAGCACAAGCACACAGGGCCAAAGGGCTGAGAAAGGAGAAGCAAGCAACAAAGGAACCAGGTCATCTGTGACAGGAGGGGACAGAGCTTCCTTCAGAAGAAGACGGGTGCGGGGGATGGGGGTTCACTGGACTCAGAGATCAAGCACAGCCCCAGACAGAGCTGTCAGGGCCAGGGACACCAGCGGGCCAGAACGCGCTGACCAGATCTGTTCCCTAATACCAAAGAAACATGTCTCTTCCTCAGAGGAAGGTAGGATGGTTTCACTACTTTTTGACGTTGTTAGCAGACTAACCCTCTTTCTGACTCGCATAGTTGGAAAGATTTCCTTTGTACAGTTGAGATAGAATAATCAAGTGCACGTGCGCGCACACACACACACACACACACACACACACACACACACACACCCCAGTGTCCGCTCTTTCTGCATGTAGCTCCTTCACTGAGTCTCTCTGGATGGAAAATTCCCAGCTTCTTGCAGGTGTCGTGGTTATTCAGTTTGATGAATGCAGAAATGCGAACACCTAGAAGTGGAGAATAGAAATGTCAGCTCAAATGTTTGACTTTCACCACGCTTTGTACGGCTTTTCAAAAAGTCCGTCTGGGGAGGCAGCTAAGATGCTTCTTAGAAAGGTAGATATGCAGAGTAGAAAGCACCGTTATAACTGCGAGGACAAGATCCTGCCCGTGCAAGGCAGGGCCTTTGTGCTCGGAGATCCTTTGCCAGAGCTCTCTCTCTGCGGTGAGTGGCGTGCCTGGACGCTGCTGCTTTGTGGGATAAAGGTCCTTGGGGCCTCACAGTTAGGTTTTTCCAGACTTACTTTTAAACTTGCTTCTGAAAGGAAAATCCACTATGTCATGTATATTTTTATTTTCTTATTATTATCATTGAAACTAATGAGTCTTTGATGTATCATTTCAGAATGAACACACTTGTGATGCCTGGGTAAGGACCTTGCTGACCTTAATGCCAGTGGTCAGCACTCACACACCCATGTGCTTCTATAAATTTAGACTGCTCATTGCAGGGCTGGTTATGAGATATCAGAAAAAATATTTTGTTAAAAGTATTAAGGAAATTTTGGATGCATCCATTTTAAGTCTTTTCTGTACAATGTTTTATAATCATGTTTAATATGATTATTAAAAAAGATATCTGAATACGTCTGCTTCTTATGATATGTAGTCCCACACAGATATCTGACATGCATCGTGTTGATGAATTATCATGTTCACATGCTAGAATTGGTCTGCAGCTAGAAGAAATAAAAAATAAGATTAAAGGAGCCTACTCCTGCATTTCCCACAGGAGAACCTGCCACGCGCACCCCCCTCATCTCCAGGTCTGACTTTGCTAATTTTTCAGTGCACTGCACTTTCAATTACTGTTTTTCAATACATGCAACTAGGTTGGATTTTTCAGCATATTATTTATTGAGTGTTTCTAACATACAGTACTTCACAGAATACCAAAGATATACCTATCTTCAAGGGGTGCATGTTTTTTATGGGAAATAGTGAGGATTTTAACCCTTGTTCATGGCCAACAGCTATCACTTACTGAAAAAAATTTCTACTATTTTATAATAAAAATATATGCAGGAAAAATGAGAAAACAGAGATTGTCATTTAAAGTACAAATTAATACAGATTTGTCCTATGGTAGTTTAGTAAGTTCTAATTTTCCTTACCGTCTGCTGGCATGTTTTTTACTTTGAACCTTCTAATGTGCATTCTTCTTGTAAATCTAGAAACTCCTTCCAAGGGCAAGGTGCTACATTGTCTACTCAGCATGCATATGATGACTTGCTAGGTGTGTTGCGTATTTTACTTCATTGATACAGACCTGCCCTGGGAGCTATTATTCTCACCACCTAAAGAGCAACCATGGAGGCACACAGTGATGATCAAGGCATCACTCTTAGTAGACAACACGCACAGGTTGTAGGGTGAGGATGGTCTGCTTCTTCCTCGGGAGAGCCATACAGTCTCTGACTCTTCCTTCTTTATTTCACCTACTGGGCAATGTAGCAACAATAGAGTGCTGGAATGAGGGTAATCAAGTGTCATGTGCTTCATAGACCATCACAGGGTGGGCATCTTGAATGGAGAGAAATCCCTATTTTACTAAAGGAGTTTCCATAGAACTAGAAGCATTTGAAAGGAAAAGGGAAAGGGCTTGTGGACTTTACCACAAGTTTTTAAACCAAAGTTTTTCTGTCAATCATCATTTGACATTTTTTTTTTTTGAGACAGGGTCTTGCTTTGTAGTTCAGGCTGGCTCTGACCTTACTATGGAGGCCAGGCAAGCCTCGATTTCAGCAATCCTCCTGCCTCTGCCTCCCGAGTGCTGGGATTACAGGCGTGAGCCACCATGCCCGACACTGTGGTATGTGGTACTGACTGCTGCTGGGTGTGGGTCTCCACACCCAGTATAGGTATGTGGTTACCGGGGATCAAACCTGGGTCCTTGAGCTTGCAAGGCAGGCGCCAGAACCACTGAACCAAATCCCCGGCCCCTATTTTCTAGATATTTACGTGTGTCCCTTTCCTTGTGTTGTTGAAGTACAATTAGATTTCATTATGATCAGAGAACATACTTTGTATGATTTTAATTTTAAGAAAGTTATTCTGATTTATTTTATGTCCCCCACTCAGCATCCCTCTGCCCCTATACACACAATCTTTGTTTTCTTTTGTCTTTATTATTACCACATTCATTTCCCCTTATTATTTACCCTTACATTCTTTCCTTTTAAATATTTTCTACTTCCAATATCAACTATACATACTACAACTCATTTACAACTTCATATTCTCGTATCAGAGAAAAGATATGATATTTGCACACCTGTGACCTGTTTACTTCTCTTATGAGGACATTCTCAAGGTACATTCATTTGCGTGTGAATGACTCAGTCTTATTGTAGCATTTTCTTTAGAGAAGAGGAGCTCAAGCACAGGCTCATGAGTCTGCTCCTTAAATGATAGAATTACCTCAGGCACTGAAACACACAACTACTTTTGATTACAGCAATAATGGGCCACCTACACCAGTTATGATGCAAAGGAGACATAGTGCCATTTAGATTTTTGTAAATGTTTCAATAGTAGGTTTTTGCAAAAGAGAGAACATAGTCATAAAGATAACTGGAAACATTAACTCTACAGCTTCTCTATGAAACTTCAAATTAAATCTAGTCATTTGAATAGCTGCTGAGAATTTTATAATCGAGTAGATTATTTTAGGAAAAGTCAGGGAATCTAACATAATGTTATCAAGAAATGCACAAAATGTTTTTAGGATGTATTTTCTCTGTACAAGGTAGATCATTTTTCTCACTCTGGTTCTCCACAGCCAGATCTGGGAGGCACATGTAGCCTGAATTTGTACATGAAGAGAGATTTTCTGTGGGGCCTCCCTTCAAAGAGAAGAATGTAATGGTAGGTTCTATACTGGTCAGGTCCTCTGGATATACAGACCCAATAAGAGATAAAGATAATGCTAGTACAGTAATGCCTTGGCTCACGAACACTTCTGTTCCTGAATACTTTGTTCAGCAGAGTTTTGCTTCCATTGCAAACTCTACATGGGTGTGGAGCAGGATGGTGGCCATCTTCTCCAGCATAGTGGGACAAATTAATACGTGAACCGAGGCACCATCTAATAAGGTACTGTTCCCAGGGGAATAGCGGCTGGTCTGTTCCAAGGCTGCAGGGTGAGTGGGCAAGCTGAAGCACTGGTGAATAGTGATTCTGTGTGGGACTGATGCTCCAGGATCCATTCCTTTCTAGAGGCCTGTGAGCTCAGGAGAGTGGGTCATGTGGATCCAGGGCAAAGGCTCACAGGCCCTCAGGAGCAACCTATATTTCAGCTCAATTCCAAAGATAGGAAGTGGTAGATGTCCCAGCGGGAGGGCAGTTAGATTCCAGAGATTCTCCTCATTGAGGAGGATGAAGGTCAACCTTTGCAGTCTGCTTGTTTTCAGCTGATTGGTCCAGGCCCATCTGCATGGAGAGGACAGTATATTCTACTCGGTGCTTATCTGAGGGTGCAGCAACACCCACATGGAAACACCCAGAACAGTGACCGAGCATCTCGGCTCAGCATGCCCTGCTAGAGTGATACCATCACAGATTTTGCATCTGAAATGGTTCCCTTGAGTTCATGGTCCTTGATAGCTGGTCTGTGCCTAATTTATTCAACCTGCATTAATATTAGTCCACATGAGCTGTCCTCTTTTGGTTATTGGGATTTCTTGATCTTCAAATATCTCCATGGTTATATTTACCATGCCAGGGCTTTGATAAAAGCATTGCCTGTACTAAAATGTCTCCCCTTCATGTGTGACCTGAGCTCTTACCTGTGTTTTGAACCTGAGCTCTACGTTCATATCCACGAGGTCCTTTCAGACTCCTTTCACATTCACACATCTCTCCTCTCTCTGGACTACTCCAGAGCACAGCTTGAGCCTTCTGAAGCTGAGTTGTGGTCCGCTGGAGACTGCCTTGCATTATCTGTGCTTGGTCTTTGTGTGGAACTATTCTAAGAAGAATATAGGTTTGTTGAGTGTGGAGCCTCTGCTAATTGATTCCATATATGCTTTAAAATCAGATTTCTTGCTCTCACAGTATTCACATTCTGAGTGGGAAACTGGAATAATTAATGGGCAAGTATATTTCATATCTAACACTCAAGCTCAGCAAAGCTGCAGGACTAAGTCTGAATGTTTCAGGAACTGCATTTAAAGTGTTTGCTGGAGACAGGAAAAAAGAACATGAAATGAAGAGCTGGACCAGAAGGTGCACAAAAGAGAGAAAAAGGAAGCTAAACTCCACAGAAAAGAAGGGATTATTACAGAGGAAAGGTGACCACAAAACTTTGTCTATAAAAATCCCTGGACTATACAAAAGGGCTAATCCCAGAATAGCCACTTGTTACAGAGTACCTGCTTGACTAGCCAATTTGTCCACGACGCTGCGCCAAGCCAAGCTCATGCTTGTCCTTGAAACAGGTCTCCAAAGCATTCGTTTCCTTGTCTTAACTACAGAGACTCAGTTTGAAAATATCCCTTGGTTTTCATTTTGTATGTTGCAAACTTAACTATGACATTTGTAATTCTTTACAAAATTCTTCAGCAAAGTTCCAGTGACTCATTTTGGAGAAATGTTGATATAAAAGTTAAAGATAGACTTCAGTTCACTAAAAGCCATGACTGTTATGTGCATTAGTTCTTGAAAATTCTGCGCCCCAGTGACTTCAAGTAATGAAAAAGAAAAAACAAAGTTCTAGGTTTAAAAAACTGAGGCAAATGAAATACAGCTAATATTTCAGGGTTTTGCCCAATATGATCTGTAATTAGATCCATAAATCTAATTATAAATTTTGATGGTTTATTTCTTGCTATACTGTAAATTATAGTGACGAACACTAGCAACACTGCAGAAAATGAAGAATGCCATAGAAACAGCACATAAAATTATAAAAACTTGCTAATATGAGCATATGCAAAATTCTCATTATAAGCAGGGTGATAAATCATTACTCTTTGCATACCATATGATTATATATCTTTAAAATTCAAAAAGTCAGTCAGAAATTACTTTCATAAGTTGCATTAATTAGTAGATTTCCTATCAACAATTAGAAGACTATTAAAAAAACTCGAAAATTTCTCATTTAAAAAAGAGAAATAAGCACACAATACCTGGAATTAAAATACTTTGCAATACCATGAGAAAAAGCTATAGAACTTAATTGGAAGATATAGTAGGATATGCAGTGTATCAATAAACACATTTTTCAGAGGATTAAATATTATTGAAAAGTCAATACTTCCCAAATTAATATGATAGTTTATTAAAATTATAGTATCAAATCTAACAATATTTTTGTAGAATTAATAAAAATGGTTTTAAAATTTATTTGGAAGTCTAGCAATAGCTTCAAACATGTCTCATACTGAAGTGCTATGATGGTATTTGCCCACAAAACATAAAACATAAAAATACCCAAATCAAAGAGTGTGGGACAAGGATAATATATAATGTAACGGTGAAACAGAACAGGTCTGTGGAAACACGGCCCACAGCAGCTTGAAAACAGCTATTACAGGCCGATTAGGCTGGAATTGCACAAGAATAATTTTCTTAATGGGTATCATAATAAAAGCCAAGTCTTACTGTATATTCATGGGCTGAGTAGATGGAAATAAATATGGGTACAGATATATAGAGTGGTGTAGGTATACTAAGTGTGGTAAAAAAAAATATAGTGAGTGTTTAATTAAAAGACTCTTTGTCACTAATGCCTCTCAAATCCCCCAACTTCTTACACACTCATCTCATTGCTCTTATCTTTAGCTGTTCCGTGACAGCTGCCTTGTCCTAAATAGATTCAGAACACTTCCCTTTCATGGTCATTTTGACTTCGAGGAAGATCAGAACTTGCATGGTGCCAGGTCCGGTGAGGAAGACAGATGAGGACACAGTGCCACATTTTTATGAGCCCATCTCTCCACTGCACGGCACCAGGCAGTGACATTCACAGTAGTTATTAATCACATTTCTTAAAGATGCTCATGAGAGACAACTTCCGGAACTGCTTTAGAAAGTGGCAAAAGCAATGAGATAAGTGTGTTTGAAGCAAAGGGGAAAATGAAAGGAATTAACAGCAAAGGCCAATTACCATGCTTTTTAAAATTTAAACATGTACCATATCTTTAATCACCCCTTGTGTAGTTTTTTAAAGGAGGGCACTGGGAATAATACACATTAACTGGTCTTCGGGTGTCAAAGGCTTCTTAAGCATGTGGAAAATGGAAGATAACACCAAAGAAAATATAATAAATGAGCATTCACAGTTCTGCCTGCCGATGATAGAGCCTTCATTGCCATCTCACCAGAGTTGCGCTGACCTTTGTCCAACATCCGAGGCCAAATCAATGTGCTTCGTTTCTGGCTGCTCTGGCTCCTCCTGACACCTTGCCTCTGAGCTGCACTTGTTGATCCTCCTCTATGGGATCCAGCCACGTCCAGGTGGTGCAGTTCCTCCCTGAACTGCTGTGGCGTGCTTTGCAAGAGCACGATTCTGGGTGCATCTTTGTGCACAGGGTCAAGTGCAGGTCTGTTTAACGTGTGGCTGTAAAGTGCTGGACGATAACTAGACACAGGTGTTGCTGACCTGATATGCTCTCATGCTGCACACCGAGGGATGGCACAACACATCAGCACTTTTACTGTGTACACTCTTACTGTGTACATTCTTACACTGTGTACAGCTTTACACACTGCTTCCATTCTATGCAGAGGCTCTGAAAAGCCCACAGAACTTTCACCCCACAGTCACTAATGGCTCTACGTCAGTGACTGAGTGGTCTGTTCTCAGCACACTTCACATCCTTCTCTTTTACCTCAGAGGTGTGTGATCCACTCAGCCTTCCTTACACAGTCTCAGAGGTCCTAATCACCTGTCTCATGCTTGCAGCCAAAGCTTCAGCAAGTTGAGTTACAGCTGCTGACACTGAAGCAGGTGAGCCACTTCCTCGTGGATACTTCAAATGAGATGAAAAAACAAAAATAGGGCATCTGAGCTCTGACCCACACACGCAGCCCCACAAATCCAAGCAAGGACATTGGCTATGAACTGTCACATACAAGACAGATCCAGGGCTCCTTCTGGAGCAGGAGAGGATGGACCTCTACTCCTCCCTGCATAGGAGCCCTGGCATCCATCTCTGCTGCCTGTCTTCACATCAGGTTGCTCTTCTGGTACCCGGAGGGGGTGTGGGCTGCACTTCCTTAGGCAGCTTGCAGGGACGCCTCCCTCCCCTCCCTGGATGGTGTGCAGCTCCGCCCAAAGGAATCTTATAGAGCTGTGGAATCAAACCTGTTCCCCAAATGCAGACTGCATAGAACCACACTTCGCACCTCCCATGAGCGTCTGCACATGCTTGCTTCTAGGACATGCACCCCTCCTCTCATTCATCTCTTCCAGGTGATCCTGTACCTATGTGCACTGTGTTTTACACTTCACAGCAGAGATGGTCGTGTTCTCCTGCACATCTGCTGAACAGACCTCAGTGCAGAGTAGATTCAGACTCTATTAGGTAAATGAATGCTTGAATGAATGAATGAATGAATGAATAGCTCAAGCTCCATATGTACAAAGCTTCTGTGCCATCACCTACAAACATTCCCCGGATAGGAGAATCCCCAGTTACCTTGTGCAGCAGGGTGGGGTTTGCATTGACTTGTGAAGGAAATGGCATAAAAAGAGAAATCACTGCAGAGGGGAACTATTTTGAGACAATTAGAATAACTTTTAGAGGAGAAAAGGTGAAAGTGAAAATGGATTGATTTGCTTCAGTTAATTCTCAGGATGCGAAGGTCATCTATTTTTACCTTCACTGCCCTAGCATGCAAAGCGTTCCACTGCTGAGGAAGTGAAAGTCTTTGGCCTCTGAAGCCTCAACCCTGATGTATGTGTAACTTCATTCAATTCTGTATAAATAGGGGGAAGGGATAAAACACAAAACCTTTTATAAGGACTGCCTTCTTAAGATTAATCTTTAAAGCTATTTAAAAAAACATTTTTCTGTTGTTTGAAGGCACAACAGCACACACTGAACGTTCAGGCTTCTTTGAACCATTATTATGTTTTAGTTTCTATTTTCATATAACTTCCCTACCCCATTTTTATGGGCATCCCTGCAGAATTGGATTGAAGTATTTTAAAATAAATACTTCCTCTCTGTTTCTTTATTAAGCTAATTTTACTAGATCTTTATTTTCATTGAAACATATTCCTGAGATTTGAATGTTTAAACAAATCACAACTTAGAAATACTATGGCATTTTATCAGGTAAAGAGATCCATTTGGTTATCTTTTTATAATATAGTGAAAATATTAACATGAAATTTACAGAATGACTTAACATTACAGTTGGTCTTTATAATTACTTTAACGTTTTTTGTCATAGCCACTGCAACATTAATTTGACAATCTGCTTTTTAAAATCAATTTTGCCTGTGCTCACACCTATCATTTATTCATTTTTGATATCTCTACCTACATTTACTGAAAACAGTCACAAGAATGAAGACAAATAAGTTTTGTTTTCAAAAGGTTTATCTAGTTCTAAAATTCTTTAAAAATTACTACATAAAAGCAAAAATGTGTGGTATAGTACAAGTATACTTTAATTTGGCTTCAAATAACATTAAAATATTAGTAAAACCATCAGAAATGGGATCTGATGGCTTGAAATGGGGGAAAAGCTACCTTATTCTAGAGAGCTACTGAACACGGCAGCTGTAGTGAATACTGTATAGAATTGTCGAAAGAGCAGTCTTAAGCAGTGCTGAAAACCTACGTATGTCACGTTTACTTATTTCAGATGGAATACCTATATCAAAATGTGAAGTTTTATGCTACACAAAAGGTGCTCAAAATATATGATGAATATTTAAAATTATTCCAGTAAAAGACATATCACCATTAATCTCCCTCTGAATAGTTCCCCTGGCTTTGAACACATTTAGTCTGTCATTCTTGGCACTTCCTGGAGCAGATGTGGACATCCTCTTTCGTGAGTGTCTTTAGAAGATGTGATCAGCAACTGCCAAGTGTCATCCAAAAGAGAAGCAGGTTATTACAAATATTATTCACTGACTCAGGCACCAGGAGATTCTGGTCCTTCCTCACGGTCCACATGACAGGCAGACATTTTGAATGGATTCAGAACACTGAGGCAGCCATGACAGTGCAACTAAAATCCCTCCTGAAAGAACACACCTGAAATGCTGCAGAAAACGCCAAGAACAATAGATAAATGTTTGAACTGTGAAGGAGTATTGTAAGGATTAACAGCAATGTGTCTCATGACAATAAAATTTTAAGAGCTTTAAAAGATGTACTTTACTTTTACTCCATTTTATAACTACAGAAAATTTTTATTTAAAATTATGCCTTCAAGGATCAGGAATTTAGCTCAGTATTTCTGGCACCTCCCTTGCAAGTGCAAACAAGTCCCTAGTTCGATCCCTAGTAACCATATATGACAATGCCAGACATGGTGACTCACGCCCACCAGCAATCAGTACTACATTCCACAGTGTAATCTCAGTTCTGGGAAGGCAGAGGCCAGAGGATTTCTGAGTTGGAGGCTGAGTTCAGGACCAGCCTGAACTACAAAGCAAGACCCTGTCTCAAAATAAACTGAAAAAAAATTACGCCTTCATATAGCTGGAGGAACAGTGAGATAAAAAAAAAAAAAAACACCAGCCATCTTAACATGAGGAAATAAGAACCTAGAGCTGAATGTGTCCCAGAGGCGGGGATGGACCTAGGGTGGAAGATGGAAACCTGGCACCTGTCTCAGCTGCAGTAAGAGGTGCCCTGCTAATCCGGGGTGTGAGATGCACCAGGAGCCTCCATTCTGTGATGTCGTGCTCAGCTTTGTTACACCAGAACCTCCCATTCGCCATCCCTAATCACCGAGGACCTAAACCTGTGTCATAGTCAAGATCACAACTGGTTCTTAGAATCTGGGCGGTTACTTCATGATTTCAGAGATTCCAGGAAAGTTTATTAACCGCCCCCATATTTCCATCATTCGCTGTTGAGTACCTAATCTTCTGTTAGTAGATAATAATGTATTCAAGTAAAATACTTTCTCCTATTAAGTGGGAGACAATGAGAAACCACAACAGACTTATCAGAATAAGTGAAGAACACTGACACGCCCAAGCTCTGGCAAGGATGTGGACCAACAGGAAGCCTGTTTACTGCTCTTGGAAACCCAGTGACAAAACTACTGTGGGAGACGGTAGTTGTGTAGAACAGTCCACACTCAGCACAAGCACCAACACTCATGCTCCTTGGTATTAATTCATGTGAATGACAAATTTATGTCTATATCAAAAACTACACATGGATGTCTCCAACCTCTTTATTCGTAGTTGATAAAATTTGAAAGTCATCAAGATGTCTCTTAATAGATGAAGAAAGAAACATGGTTCACCCATACCATAGAGTTATTATTCAGCTATAAAAATAAATGGCTATGAGCCGGGTGTGGTGGCTCAGACCCGTAATCCCAGCACTCAGGAGGCAGAGGCAGGAGGGTTGCTGTGAGTTCAGGCTCGCGTGGACTACACAGTGAGCTCGGGGTCAGCCTGAACTATAAAGTGAGATCCTGTCTCCAAATGCTTAAAAAATGCCTGTGGAGCCCTGGCAAATACGGAGGAAATGCAGTGAACACTGGAAGAGTAAAAGAAGCCATCTGAAAGGACTTCATTCCTTTTCATGGATGATTCCAAATTTAATTTATGTAAAAGACGAAATCATGTGATGAAAATGTCAATGATTGCCTAGAGTTCACAACGAGGGAAGAAAGGATCGGTGAGTGGTACATGGAGTATTCAGAACAATTAAAATTATTCTGCATGATACTGTAGTGCTAGATACATGCGGTTTTATCCTGGTCAAAACCCACTGCATGTATCACACAAAAAGTGTGGACTAATGATGTAAACTTTAGCTAAGAATAATGTATTGACATTGATTCATCAATTTTAACGCTTGTATCATACTTATACAGGATATTAGTAATAGAAGAAATGAAGTACATATAAAGTAAGAGTATGAGAATCTGTACTTTCCACTCAATTAGTCAAAAAACCAAAGTTAGAGTCTATTAAATACTTTTTAATATATTCACAAAATAATTTTTAAGTTTCAAAAACTAAAAGGTAAGACTTTGTCACTCATCGCTTCAATATTAGCTGCTTCTGTGACAATTACAGAAAGATTTTGATACCCACGAATTGGAAATATTATTCCTTTTTTGAAGTCAGAGATTCCAGTAGGACAAATAAGTAGAGGTTTCAGCTTCAATCTGATTGTGATGGATGCTATTTTCCCTTTGGCAACAGGAAATGCTAACATCTAGATTTCAGTGAGTTAGTTTACAGCCATGAAAAAAGATAAAACTAAATCCACTGGACAGGAAGTAAGTTCCCAGTATATAGTGAAGAAAAAGGAAAGTAAAAGGAGAATATGAAAGCAGAAAGAGCAGGGAAGAGTTTGGAATAAGGTAAGTGACAGAAATAGAGGAAAATTCATTGAGCATAAAAGCAGGGACAACAGAAAAGTGAAGAAATGAAAACTAGGTCTCCTGACATGGTTTCATTTGCTCAGCTAAAGATGAAGTTGAATAAATACCTAAGTATTTACAATTTGCTGTCAAGAAATCCAGTTAACTTTTAATCCTTTCCAAAGAGACTTTAATTTTCAAACAGCATTCTTTTCTCTTTAGTTGTTTTCTTTTGTAGAGAAAGATGAACGTTTGAAAGGATTTTAAAACTACCTAGCTTATATTTTTGCCATGGTTGCTTGCAGCAGGATCAGACTGATTTTTCAACTAAAGTAATATATCTTATCTTATATTTTACTTAAGTTGAAAATATATATATATATATTCACGTATACATAATTTTTTAAATTGCAAGAATGATGGTGTATGTTATATATAGTGAAATAGAAAATACTCAAAGTGAAATGGGGTGAAGGGGGAAAAATAGTGAGATTATGACAAAAAAGAAAGGAAACAAAATTTATGTATATCGGAGGTGGGGGCGATAGGGTGGGTAGGGCTTTGAGAAAAGATGAAAATTGAATTGTGTCATAGACTGGTACAAATTCTCATTGTTGAGTGCAATCATGACGTGCATATGTAATGTACCAATAAAGATTTCAATTTAAAAAAAAGAATGACAGGAGGTCATGTAGAACAACTGTTTGCAGTGCTAAAGCCTCATTAGACCTGGAGGGCAGCTTGGACATTGGTTTTTCAAACATGAAGCTTCGAGCAAAAGCACCATCACTTCAAATGCTACATTCCTGCTATGGACTTCAAGTCTGAGCTATAATGGAGTGTGGAAGATTCACTGAAGTCTGCGGACAGCAGTTGGACCTACTGAGTCTCTAGCCTATTTGAGGGGCTACTTGTGTGACGTCCTGAAAAGACTAGAACCTGAAAAGACTAGAACCTGATTCTAGTCCTGAAAAGATTAGAATCAGATGCCTGATGCAGCGGAAGTGCCTTGCAGACAATGAGAATGGAGGGAGATGAGACCACTCAATAGTCTCAACCAGAGTTCGCTTTCTGTTGAGAAGCCTTCATAGTGGGTCTAAAAGCAACACAAGTATGTATTTTTAACGCATATTCTCATCACTTTGCCACTTAAATTAAGATGCTAAATTGAAATCAGAATGTTGCCCAGGCATCTACTGCTTGTTGATTTTGTAGATGAGAAGGGTTTGTAAAATATCCATGTCTTGGTCTATTACCTTACCTACATTATTTGCCAAGGAATGACCTATGGCATTTAAAGGAAGAAAACACAGCGTAAGAAGATGGCTCTAGCACCTGGATGTGCTTAAATGTCTTTGTGTGACTCTGGAAACATGTTAATCTCTCAGCTCCTCAGTGACCCTCTCTGTAGCTGGGATCATGTACAACTCCTACACCTTTTTCGGGTTTGCAAACTGGCTTAGGAGGATTCTGCTATAATGATGTCTGTTGGAAGAATGTCATCTTGATTGGCAAAGAGAGACATGGGACAGTGAATTTGCCATGTAATAGTAAGGGATTCAAGCTGACTGACTTAAACTGTCTGAATTAAGTAGATAGTTGATTATCTACAATAGTAAGAATATTAGTAAATCTCAGTTACTGGGGAAGATATGCTGGTCACTGTTGGGACCAAGTCGCACTGAGTGACAATCTCTCAGGACACAATAAGATCTTAAAGTCCAGCCAAGAGCTTTATCACCCAGTTGGGGGCCATCCCTCTATGCAGAGAAAGGTACCGAGTTAGACTAAAGTGCAGAATATAAAGGCAAAATTTACTACCCCCCACCTGTTACCAGGAGGTTTCTGTGTAGGAGCAATTAGATCATTCTGTTGTTAAAGTGCTGGAGTGAGTCATTACAGATACCAATAGTAATGGTTAGGTCATTGGTTACCATAGGATAGTGTATTTTGAAAACATACAATCTGTGGCTGTGCCCATCAGCTGGGTGGACAGTTCCCAAGGAGACAAGTACTGGATTCACAGGGAAGTTACAGGACACAAAGTGGGAGTTTTAAAAAATGGCTGTTTTTATGTCAACTTGGGTCTCAGAGTCACCATGTTAATTAATTTTCATATATTTTACATTAACCATTCCCATGAGATATGATAACATGAGCCCTGTCACTAGTGAAAGGCATGTTCTAAGTGAAGATACCGATCCAAACTCAAGGAGCTACTGTCATGGTCTCTCCATGGATGTCCTCCACGCCAAGCCTCATGTGCTCATGGGTGGGGCATCTGGAAGGTCATGGAGCATGGATGTGTGGCAGTGGACTAAGGGTGTAGTACCTGGATGAGTCCACGGTGGGATCAGCATGGCTCTGAGCGGAGCTGGATGGGTTTACTGAAGAGGGAGGCCGCACCCTGGGCGTGAGAGGTACCAGCCAGTAGGTGTGCAGCCTGGATGGAGCACAGAGGGACAGAGGAAGGCAGGCTTTCTGCTACCTGCCTGCTGCCTGCCCTGCCGTGGGCTTTCCCTCTCCAGAGCCCTTCTGCCATGCTGCCCTGCCTTGGACCCCACTAACTGAAACCTCTACTCTCTGTGAACTAAAATAAATCTGCCCTCCTTTAATGTGTGGGTGTCAGGTAATTTGTTCCAGCTGTGAAAAAGTAACTAAGACAGCTGCTCAGGTCTAAAGTCACAGATTCAACCCTGCATATTCTTCTAAATTCTTACATTCCTTTTAAAATTATTTATCTAAGGTTTTGATATTCTCTACTCATACTGGAAACAGGAAGAAACTTATAAATGTAACTTGTCCAGTTTTTAATTGTCCAGGCACTGATGAGAGTTTCTCTATGAGACTTGCTATGTAGTTTCAAAGGCTAATTTCATCCGGTTACGTTTTCAGAGGACAGAACCACAGTGAGGGCACAGCTGAAGATTTCCGGCCTGCAGTGTTTGAGCTGTGCTATTTCAGCAGCCTGGAACTATAAATAAGACGGCAGAGTAGGGACCACTGGCTGAATATGTGGAATCTCATTCAAAGGCTTATCTTCCCTCATTGTCGCCATGTTACAGAACTCAGCAAAGCATAATCCTGGGCCTCGGGCGTCCTCAAACATGACACTGCTTCTCAAAAGCTCCTGATGGCAACCTCCTGGCTCTTCCATCATGCTCTCAATCTACCATCCACTCAGGAGTGTGGTGGATGCAGAGCTTGGAGAGTGAGATCTGGAGAAGAAACCTCCAGAGGTGGCTCCCGTCGGCCCTGGAGTCCCCTTCCCCCCAGTGCCCAACCCGCAGGGGAGCAGCAGCCACAGGACAGGGGGTCTGGAGAGAAGAGCAAGACAAAGGGGAGGAAGCCCCCGAGGATGGGAGACTGGCGAAAGCTGGGAGTTGCAAAAGAAACAGAAAAGGAAAAGGAAGAGAAGAAGGTGGAAATGCAACATTAGAGGCTGCTTTCTGGTTTGCTCTTAGGTGACCTGACACAGACGGGTGTGCAGTAGGGATGAAAGAACAGGGACCGCAAATGGTGGCTGAAGTGAGCCCCATGACCCTCCACCCTGGATACTACAAGGGAAGGTGTGAGCTACAGGAAGTAGTTTTTCCGTTATTAATAGGTTACCTTTTTCCTTCATTGGGTAAATATGCAATACCTACCTACCGTGTGCCAGGCCATTACACTTGTTCTGTTTATTCCTCCAATGTCCTCCAATGTTTATTCTTCCAGTGAGTATCACTGGTAATGTCACATATTACTAGTATACAGAAGAGAACTTGGGGATTTAGGAAGTGTAAGAAATTTAACCAAGCCACAAAATCTATAAGCTATCCTCCAAATTTCTTGATTTTCACCAAGTCTTGTTACTTATCTAATTTTGAAGAAATTAAAGTTAATTAAATGTTGCTTGGCTTGGCGACCCACATCTGTAATTCCGGCACTTGGGAAGCTGAGGGAGGAAGACTACTGTGATTTTGAGGCCATCTTGGGCTACGTAATGAGTACAAGTTCAGCCTGAGCTAGTTAGACTCTGTCTTTTAAAAAAAGGTTAATTAATGGTGTTTAGCTTTCAAGGCTGGAAATATTCAACTCTTTCCTCCATAAAATGTCAGGAAAGCATAAAAAAGTGTTTCTTGACATTATACCTCAAGTGCCAGCACTTCAGTACTCAATAAGTATGTATTGAGTGAGGAATTACTCTTTTTCTTAATTCCCTTCTTTTTCTTTGCCTTCTCTGTTACTTTTCCATCTGTTCCCTCTTCCCTCCCTCCTTTCCCTGCTTCCCTCTCCGGGTTCCTTCTTTCCTTCCACCTCCTTCCTTTCTTCCTTTCCCTTACTTTCCATTGTCAACTGAGGTTTTCCATTTTATAGCATTTCTTTTCTATTAAAGATTTATTCTTTGAAGTATGACACAAATATTGTAAACATAAATTCAATGACTTGTAGTGAGAAATTATAGTAACTTTTAATTTATCATAGTTTGTGTGTTTATGGAAATTGGCTGTCTCTATGTTCCCTGGCTGGAGCATGCTGTAGGGAGACGTCTTGGTGACAAACAGCAGTCCCAGCAAAGTGAGGTTGGGTGTGATGCTTGGTCATTTCCTGCAAGTTCTCAAATGGTGGATGACAACTCCAAAATTTGGGTTTCCCACACACTAGGTCATTTATGCTGGTGACCACAAGAGCTGATGTACCCTAAATAACCCCAAACCTGCTGCAGACACAGCTCAACAAACCATTTCTGTGCAAATCTGATGTTACAAGATCATGGTGGGTTGTTGTCATAAAAAATCACAAATACATAAACATTAGAACAACAGAGATTTCCTGAAAGGTCAGAGTAAAAAAAAAGATAATTTAAAATAAATTGTATCATTAATGTACATTTAGTGCCTCTTTAGTGCAAAGAATTATGCTAATCATTTTGTCATATTATCTCACAAAAGACCCATGAAAATACTGATTTTAAAACCCTTTTCACTATGTAGATGATGACACCGAGGCTTAGAGAGGTCATGTTCTTCTTATGGTTGTCCTACTCTAGGTTTTCACCACATATGATCAAACCACACAGACAAATTTACTGGAGTCCTGTTGAAGATAACAGCAGGAAAAAGCTCCAAGAAAAAGAGGCAAGATGACTTTTTATTTAGTACTTGAGGACCTAGAAGGAAAGAAAGAAAAAATGAAGCATTTAAGGTGAAAAGCAGTCCTGCCAGACTGGGGCAGGGTGATGCTCTCAGGCAGGAAAATCACATCACAAAAAAACTATTTTAGCAGAGTCAGTGTTGCCCAGAGTGTGTGAGGGAGGGTAAAGCAAGTATGATAAATTATACAGGAACAGGTTCCTTTTCTGTAGAGAAGGCCATGCTCTGTTGCTGTAGGATCAGACCGGGAATCTGAGATTGGGAGCCCTGAGGTGGGGGGAAGCTGGGGGTGGCTGTGAAAAGGTCCGGTTGTGAGAGAGACGCTCACACGGGAACTGTGTCGCAAGCACTGCGAATATGCCAGAAGACTTTGGAAAGAGTTAAATTGACCAAATTTATTTTTCAAACAGAAAACAATATTGATAAATGGATTGATTCAGAAATTTTTACTTTTGCCATCCTAAAAATTGAGAGTTTTAAAAGCTAAAAACTCTTGGGCTATGTAGCATTGCATGGTGAATTAAAAAGAATAAATGTGAGGGATTTTTATTTCAAAGTGTGAAACACAGAAATACAAGTCCCAGTGTATTTTATTTAAATGTACAATTTATAAATACATAAAAAAAAGAAAAAAATGAGCTGTAAATCAGGTAAGATTTAGGTATAAGAACTAATATGGGCTGGAAAAAAAATCAAACTTCTGATAGTGGAATTACTTTCTCAGAATAAAGAAAACATTCCTGTAAAGTTAAAAACTACAAGAAAAATAAGGCCCGCTCCTCTCCCTTTAGAGATGTCAGAAGTTCAAGTAATTACACAGAGAGCTAACATCAGTGATAGCAAAGAATGAAAAGAATGTTTCCAATAGTAGATGTTTTCTCACTAGGAATTTATAGAAAGAAGAAAAGGGTTGTTTGGTGGAGCTGGAGAATCAATCACAAAAATCAATAAGCCTGGGGATTGTATTCTGCCTGGAAAAAGTCAGGTGATGAAAGAAAAGACCGAGGATTAAAAAAAGCTTGGAAAGTAGGGAATGGAGGAAACTTAAAAAAGAAGATGGTACTGAACAGAATGTACACTTAATTAAGAAGTATTCATGCACCTATTTCACAGGGGAAAACACAAAGACAAAAGAAGTGAAAGGTGAAATGCCAAAGTGACAGTCAAGAAAAACAGCCTAACAGAAAGGGTCGGTGCTGAAATGTAAGCAGTTTGTTTGTTTCTAGACCTGGGTCCAGCTCAGAATTTTATACAAGAAATTTTGGTGCATTTTTCCAATGATTTCTGAAAGATTAAGTCAATTAATAACATGGGGGAAGGTCTGCCTAGACAGTTTTCAAGAGCGAAGAAGAGGTGAAAGGGCTTGGGTGTGCCAGCCTTGATTGGGTGTGCCAGCCTTGATTGGGCGTGCCAGCCTTGATTGGGCATGCCAGCCTTTTTCTTCAAACCCTCTGACTTAGAGAAGCCATTGAAACATTCATTATCTGCTGTCTTTACACTGAACTGTGATTTGTTTCCTTATTTCTCTACTCGAGACCACAGTCCTGAGCAGACTGGAACCCTGCTTCGTGTGCTGCTGGGTGCCAGGTGGCAACTGCCGACCTGGGCAGGGCAGTGAGTGTCCATGAGGGAATGGACAAGTGCTTCCAATGTGCATGTCGTAGATGGAAAAATTCACAAGAAATTATACAGTGTGGGGATTCCTCAAAACACTAGGATTAGAGGTCCCATTTGGCCCTATTTCCTGGCTAGGCGAATACATGAAAGAATTAAAGGATCTATATCACAGTGACATATGTGCACTCATGTTTACAGCAGCTCAGTTTGTCATAGCTAGATCTTAGAAACAGTCCAAATGCCCATTAACTGGTGATTGTTAAAGAAGTTTTTATTTATAAAATGGAATATTATTCAGCCATAAAGAATGATGAATCAGAGTCATTTATATTTTATTTTATTTATTTTAGGGTATTTTTTTTTGAGAGATAGGGGAAGAGGATGCAGCCAGAACTCTAGTGGCAAGTTCCAGTCCCCCGGGAGTAGCACAGCAAGAGGATTAACAACCAACAAAAGAACAAAGTCGGAACCTTGAGAAAAAGACTGATCCTGGGCACTCTTGCTATTCTGAGCAGCAGCCAAATGGGGAGCAGAAGAGCCCATAACCCAAGCTCACAGCACCTTTACTTGGTATCAAGGCTTCACACCCATCATTCTAACATGCATGAGACAAAGTGGTCACACAATAATCCCTTCAATTGAAGATCTCATGGGACAGGGCAAACATCCTTAAATCCCAGAAAGTCATAAAGTCAATAATCCTAGTGTAGTAATCCTTGCAGTTTAAAATTCCACAGAGTGGAGCAGATGTCTGCAATAATCCCAGTAGTTGATCCCCAAGGGCAGGGCAGACATCTGTAAATCGAAATAAATCCTAAATCTGAGTGAGTCATCTACAGTTCTTGACCCTGTAACCACTCAAAGCACAGGCAACAGGCTTCTTTATTTTTAGGGGTTTTTTTTGTTTTTGTTTCTGTTTTTTTTTTTGAGACAGGGTCTCTCTTTGTAGTTCAGGCTGGTCCTGAACTCAGCCTCAAACTCAGCAATCCTCCCTCCTCTGCCTCCTGAGTGCTGGGATTACAGGTGTGAGCCACCACGCCCAGCACTGTGCTACGTGGTACTGATTGCTGGTGAGTGTGAGTCACCACACCTGACATTGTTGTATGTGGTTACCAGTGATCTAACCCAGGACCTTGAGTTTGCAAAGCAGGTGCTGGAACCACTAAGCTAAATCCCAGGCCCTAGAGTCATTTATACTCATATGGACATACCTTGAGGACATATTCATAAGTGAATTAAGTAGGTCACAGATGTGTAAATACCATATCTTTTCTCTGGTATGAGAAACCAAAGATATAAATGAGTTCTAGAATGTATGATACATATTGTGAAATAGAAAATATTCAAAGGGGAAAAGGGGATAGGGATAAGTAAAGAAAGGGAAAAAAATTGATGGTAAGAAAAAGAAACAAAGTTTATGCACATAAGGGATGGGAGGTTTAGGGAGGGCAGGGAAATGGGGAAAAATGGGAATCAAGATGTGTCATGTACTGGTACAAACTTTCAGTGTGGAATGTGATCATAATGTATATATGAATTGTAATAATAAAATCAGTTTCAGAAAACTAAAATAAAATAACAAATGCAAACTGTCAAAAAGGAGAAAATATATTAAATCTCAATAAAAAACTACAAAGTTGCAAAGGGATTTGGAGTGTGATAGTTAAAGTGCATGTCGATGACATCACTTTAAAAAAAAGTTTTATTTCAAAAAGGTTACATTTTTTAAACCAAGCTACAGATGGCTTAAACAGTGCCTCAGGTATACTCTAAATATTGAAAGATGCTCTAGGTAGCTTTCAAAATCATGATGAAGTAAATTTCTGTTGTTTAAGCCACTGGTCTGTGTCACACTATCACAGCAGCCCTAGCGAGTTGATGGAAATAGGAAGAGATGGGGTGAGAGTGTAAAGAGATTATTCAGAAAGCGGAGCCGGCAGACTGTCAGGGTGAAGGAGAGGAAAGACTTGGAGTCATTCTTCAGCTTTTCAGTAGTGACTTATACACTGTCAGATATTTTTGAGGAGCAGTACTTGAGTGTCAAATGTGGTTAATGCTACTCTTCCTGTCTCCTCTTCCTTCTGAACCTTTGGTATCATTATAAAAGCACAGGGCCTAGAAAGATTATTCGGTTCAAAAAAAAAGAAACATCTTGGGCCAGGGATTTATCTCAGTGGTTCTAGTACCTGCCTTGCAAGGTCCTGAGTTCAATCCTCAGTAACCACATAAAACAATACTGGGTGTGGAGACTCACACCCATCAGCAATCAGTACCACATACCACAGTGCTGGGTGTGGTGGCTCACCCCTGTAATCCCAGCACTCGGGAGGCAGAGGCAGGAGGATTGCTGTGAGTTCAAGGCTCACCTGGGCTACATAGTGAACTTTCAGCCTGAACTCTCAAAAAAAAGAAAGAAAGAAAGAAAAGAAAAAAGAAAAAAAGGCAACATCTTCCACACTGAGCAATATTTACTCAAAACACCTGCCTTCTTTTTCTCCTTCTCTTTTCTCTTTTTCTCTTTTTCTCATTCCTCTCCTCTTTCCCTCCTTCCTTCTTTCCTTCTCTGTCTCTCATCCTTCTTCCTTTTCCCCTTTATGTTTCATAAAGACTGATTTTGTGTGTCAGAGTACTTATCAACAGATACATTAAGTGGGTTATGATGGTGTAGAACTTGTCTGATAATATTACCATCAGCCACATGGGCTAACTTAAATTAGTCTCAATGAAATAAAAATTAAAATTAGTTTTCTCAGCTATAAAGTTCCTACTTTAAGGATTCCAAAGTGACATGTACCTAGTGGTTATTTTAGGAAACATAGGCATATAATATATTAACTCTCACAGAAATTTGTATTGAACAACATTGGGCTAAAATGGCTCTGGGATTATTTAGCTATGTTGAGGGCTCAATCTAGATTTATGGACTACAGGAAATAAAGGGTACATTTCATTTCTTTGTTTTCTTGAGGTTTCCTCTGAGGTGATAAAGGTAGAATAAAGGCGAGTCTCACAATATAGGACATGCTAGATTTGTGACACATCCTGAGCAGTGGTATAGTTCTGTGACAGATTTTTTTCTCAAGTCAGAGATCATATTTGGAGACTTCAGGATTATTTTACCTACCTGTTATTGCTACATGTGTGCTTAGCAGATCCAAAGACAAAGAAAGGGGTACTTATTATTTAATGCAAGAAATTCAAGCAAGGGGGAGGACAAAAACTCTGGGATAAATCCTCAGAGTTCTTCAGAAGCAAGCAGGAGAAATGGCATATAACAAAAGAGCAGCCTGCAGAACTCAGGGAGCAGTAGGATGAGGCCAGTGCCAATGGCTTCAGGAAAGGAGTGCTCTGTCATGTTCAAAAGAGTAGCGAGTACAAGGGAAGTGACTAAATGTGTTGGGTGGATGTAGAAATGAATGAAGAGTGGGAGTTGTCAAAATGATTTCACAGGGCTGTCTTGGGAAAGGTTCATTTTCATTACACTTCCGTTTGGTTACATTTCATGGATGGTGGCCGAAGAGCTGTTCTAAGAAGAAACAAGAGCAAGGTGCTATCTCCAAGTAGAAGAAACTTGAATGCACCTGCAGATGAGAGGGCAAGACCACCTGAAAGAGATAGGTTGGGGGTAGGAAGGAGAAAAGAGGCCACCGGAGGAAGAGCTGCAAGGAGATGATGCTGAATCTGGGGAGAGGCTTTGCTTGTGGTCCCTTGAAGGAGACAGAAATGACTCCTGCTGTTGGCTCCACATCAATGCTGAGAATGTGTGCGAAGAAAACGAGGATGGGAGAAGCTGACAGGTCCCTGTGCTAGTAGTTCAAGCAGCTTCTGACCTCAGTGTAAACAGACAGAAACAGAGGGCAATGGAAGCCATGCACTGACCAGTGCAGAGAGTATTCCAGAAACAAGTGTATAATTAATCAAATTCTGCACATCAGAGGCCTGCTAAGATAAAAGAGGAAAGGGAAAATAACACAGATAAAGCATGTGTCTTTGATCATGGATAATGAGGCTTTGTCACCCATGACTTGACAAAGTGGAGAAAAGGCATCAACAGGTGCAGACATACATGCACGGCTGTGCATGTGGAAGGTGAGAGAGTGTTATTCACAGCAAATATCACCAGGCTTCTCGCTCCTTGGGGGCTACTTAATGCCTCATGAGTGAAAGGAGTGGCTAGTAACAGTTAATGATGAAATTAGGAAACAAAAAGTAGTTAGGTACATATTTTTCAGGCCCTCAATTTTTTTTGAAATCCAATGACATTGTTAGCAATTTTATTATAATTACACAGAGTTATAAATTCTATGAGTAATATTAAATAAATAACAAGAATTCCAACTCATGGAAACTATAGAGGGAGTGCTAGAGCTGGAAAGTCATCCTTGTGCACCTATCATGGTTAATACTGGGTCATATCTGAACAACCGATGGGTGTTCCACTTATGGTGGAATTGTGCTGCAGATCAAGATGGCTGAGTGGTCTTTATGCAAATGACTCACAAGTAGTAAGGAAGAAAAGAAACTGCAATTACCAAAACCAGATCACACCTAGACAGCTCCTGGCAGTGGCCTGCCATGTTGGTAGAGATGAAGTGTGATCGCCCAGCTTGCCAGGAGAGCACAGTCTCAGGCCCATCGTGAGGAAGGAACTGCTGAATATTCTGCTAAAGAAAAGGGGGAGAGTGCTTTCATAAAAAATGTCAATGCTATGAAAGGAAAGAGAAGAGGGGAAAGTTTTCTGATGAAAGGAGGCCGATGAATTACAAGAGCTACCAGCATACCTGAATCTAGGTTGGATCCAGTACTATGACGCTACAACACATTAGCAGCTGGACTGGCAACACTGGAATCTGGACAGAAGCTTAGACTGAAATATAACTTCAGTGTAAATTTATGAAGCTGATAATGATACTGGGGTTATATAAGTGAATATCGCTGGTGTGTGATAAATTGGTGACAGGTAAAAAGATAGAGATACAGACAGAGAGAAGAGCAAGTGATCAGTGGTAAAACCAATGAAGATATAAACAACAGGTGATTCTGTTTAAGGGGTAAATGGATTTTTGTTTGTTTTTGAGGTGCTGGGAATTGAACCCACAACCTCATACTTTGTAGGCATGCATTCTGTCATGGATCTACACCCCAGATCCCTGTATGATTTTTTTTTCAAACTTTATAAACTTGTAAATATATCCAAGAATATTTAATTTTAAATTCTGAAGATAACCACAATAATAAAAGCAGAATTACAATATCCCTCAAGGTTTTGAGATGTGGTGAGGCTTGAGCCTTTGGCAGAAAAGGCCTGCAAGTTGTGACAACAGCCTGTGCCATCCAGTGTTGGTGAGATGGACTCTAGTCCCCTCCCTCCCCTAAACCCGCCTTCCACCTGGTGCCATTTACATCCAGAGAACACAGGAGGAATGATGCTGGCAAAACAAATTCAAGTAAAGAAACAACATGAAATTACAAAGCCTATACACTGACTTATCTACATTAACAGATTAACAAAGAGGCTTCTCCTTTTCTGTATCTCTGGAAGCTGCATTATTATGCTTTGCTGAACATGAAACAAAATCAACCTTACAATTTGCATTAGGAGAGAAAACATTCCAATCTGACGAATGCCTCTAACATATTGTAATTTATGTGCAATGTCTTAGAGAATTATGCTTCACTCAGTGAAATATAACTCAAATTTTTAAAACAATATATTTTAGAAAAGTCTCACTGACCACATATTCACAGTATGAATTAACTGCCAATCTCAGCGTATTAGAGGATTTTCTCTAGTATTTCTCCAGAAAATATGTTAGTAGCATGAGTAAAGCATGTCAAACCAAGTGTACAAAAATATACGATTTGGATAACTCTGGGGTGTTTAAAATACACTACCAATTGGCTTTAAATCCATTATGAACACAGATTTTTGGGCAGGTCCTCATTTTCTTGTATTTCACAGAATCTTCATTCTATAATCCTGTTTTAGAAGAAAGCCTGAGAAGAACACTTATCCAGCAGTTAATAACCCACTTTAGAGAGCTAGTGTTTACTACATGCCCAGGAAACATACATTAAAATAGGGGGTGAATGATGTTCATTTAGTGATTAATTATAGGTTGTAGAGATATATGACTTTCCTTCCAACTCCTCTTGTTGCTTTTATCCAAGCATTTGCGTAGTAAATACTTAATATATATTTGGTTTGTAGTACTATAGCAAGAATCCATTTGGAGAAGAGGTTATTTCACCAGACACACGTACAGATATCTGACTGTTTTCAGGTGTTTGCTCTGTCTGCTTCTTCCTCCGAATAGCATCTTGTTGCCTTCCCACATTGGCATTTTTCATCCTATATCAGATTCCTCTAGCTAATTTCCAAAGTGTTAGGATTTGTAAAGCCATCAAAGCTCTTAGACTGCTGTCTCTCTCATAGCATTCTGTTCTGGAGATGGTTAAGCTTAACTGTCAACTTGGACAGCTCGGAAGCTGCCTAGGGCATTAGTGAAGCACATTTCTGGGTGTGCCTGGCTGGCTCTTAGAGGTAGGGCCTTGGAATCTTTATCTGCTCCCTGGTCCTTTCCTCTTGTTCTTCTCCCTCATGTTCTGCTTTCTAGACACCATGAAGTGAGCAGCTGATCTCTGCTATGCCTGACCATCATGAGGTCTCTGCTTCAGGGCCAGCCAACCATGGACTGATCTCCTGAATTCATGAGCCAGTAAACTCTCCTCCTTCCAGCTGTGAGTCAAATATTTTTTTCCAGCAGGGGAAAAACTGACCAAACAATATTTTATTCATTAAATATTTTGAGGTGTAAATTTTGATTTATGTCAATCTGGATAATGATTCACATCAGGGAGAAACAGTGAATTATGGAATTTAAGCCCTAGAATATGCAAATATGATACATGTGTGGGAGACCAGCTAGGAAGATCGAGGCCTGACTGGTCTGCTCTGTGAGAGCTAACAAGAAAGGTAGAGTGCATGCATGTTGACCCACTGCAGGGAAAAGTAAAAACAGCAGAGATCATATTGTTTACTGACAAGAATCCAAGGAGGGTGAGAGGCAGATGAATCTTGTGTGACTTTTACTCTTTGTATCTGTGTCTCGATGAATAAATCCGATGTGCACCAGCCATTTGGGGTGCTCTGTCAAAGCGAGACTAGAGCCCCAGCCTCCACATTTTAACCTGATTCTGTGTCTCTTTACTTTTCATTCTCATCACCTCTGGTCAGGTCCAAGCTAATGTGCTGGTTCCTACATGTGTGCAATCTGCTTGGTAGGTGGATTTCTTTTTACTGAACTTGTACTACAGTAGAGACAGAGTCACCTGATGAAATGAGAACGAAGTCTCACAAGAGTCTTAAAGAAAAACGTGGTACTAGAAGTCATCTTGTCCCCATGATAATGATTGCAGTAGATCACATGGTAGATGTGTTATCATGTGAGCAGTTAAGAGGGTGCTGGGGCAGCTATGATTACACACACACACCAGCAGTTACTACATAGTGTGGAGCAACACCAAGAAAAGGAATAAAGAAGAGAGAGACATCATTCCACCTTGAACTCTGACTTCCAGAGTTTCTAGATGTGTTATGTGCAAATACAAAGAGACAGAATACATCTCTCTATATACAATTCCAAATTTGGGGGCCGAGTTCACAGAACTTTAAAAGAGAGGCCACACAGTGTAGCAGTGGATACAGCACGTCTCAGTGTGGCTCAGTGCTAATGGCGCAAGTGTGAGTGTCCCCCAGGGCCCCCGCCTGAGCTAAGGAAGTGCTGTGCTCTCTGTGCATTCTGTACCTGAGGTTTCTTTTTCCATCCTCAGAAAAGCAAAACAAAGCAAGAAACCCACCATCAGTGTATGCACTTGTGTGCTAGTGGGCTCTGATGGTTCTTGATCCAATTTAGCCATCAGCAAATTCACATATTCATCCATGAGGAGAAATCAGAGTTAGCGTTCCTGTTTCTCTGGCTATAAAAATATGGAGTAGTCCATCCAGACAATGGAACATTATTGAGTGCTAAAAAGAAGTGAGCTCTCATATTATAAGGAGACATGGAGGAAACTTAAATTCATGTTCTATGTGAAAGAAGCCAGTCTGAAAAGATACATACTTTGTGTCTCCAAATGTAGGACATTCTAGAAAACACCAAACTATGGAGATAGTAAAAGATTGGTGGTTTCTTGGATTTGATGAAGGATGAGTGAGGAGAACACGAGAAACTCTTAGGAAAGTAAAGTTCTCGTGTTTGCTAGGGGTGGATACAGGTCTTCACGCACTTGCCAAAACCCACGGAGAGCAAACACCAGGAATACCCCTTAGTGCAAACTCCAGAATTTGGGTGGTAATGTGCAGGTTTGGGTGTGTCTGTGTAGGTTTATTGGTTGGAACCAATGTGCAAGATGTTACTAGTGGGAGAGGCAGTGGGTGTGTGCACGTAGGAGGTGTACAGGGAAGCTTCCTGTTAATTTTTGCATTATCTAAAAGTACTATAAAGTAAGCCCATTTTGATTTATATGTATGTTTATATCCCTTGTGGGGAGTGAGTCAGTGCATGTACATCTAAATTCCTCCCCTTTTACTTACCCTCCCCCTTTGTCCATCTCTGGATTTTCTCCCCCTTTTCAAAAAATCTACATCCTTACTTCCTATCATCCATCTTTTACTTTGCTCTTTATGCATACTTTAGGGTTCTTATATAAGAGAAACCACATGTGGTTCAGTGTAGCATGAGAAATTAATCAAAAGGAGGCAAGAACAGATATATGTGGAGAACTTGACAGAAGACCACTGCATTGTCCAAGTAGCCTGAGGTCAGACAGTGAACGAAAAGACACAAAGGTGTGGACAAAGTGGGGGGTGGGGTGGGAGTTGAATCAGAGGTTTTGGAGATCACTGCTGTATGGAAGAGCTAAGCATTAGCAATGACTCTGTTTCCTCTAAGCAAATTGAAAAATTACATAGTGTGGCAATGGGCACCCAGCTCAATAACTGGCCGCTGCTCTTTTGTAACTGATAGTGGTGGTAGTAGCCTGATTATTCTGAAACTCGACATCGGAACAATCATCTGAGTAATCTCACAACTGGAGCTGACAACGTGACCCTGCCCAACATGAGTTGTTTGTCTGTGGTAGAGCTTTGCACACTTCAGAGAAGCATAATACCACTATGGGTCCAGTTGTGATAGAGGAAAAGCTTTCTGGTGAGACATAAGTCAAACCTGCATTGTGCGGTTTTGTGCCTGGCACAGGGTGAATGAAACGAAATGTCACAAGGAAACCATCAATCAGAGCAGCAGGATGCACTGCACCCAGCAGAGCTGTCCCGGGGTGGGAGCGCTGCCTGGCCAGAAGCCAGGTCTGTGCTGGTGGAGACTGCGGTGTCAGACTGGTTGGTATCGAGTTGCTAGTGGATGGTTCCCCACTTGGTAATCGGACAGAATAACTTCATAAAGACAGAAGAAGTCATTCGTGTTATGTGGAGCCACTGCTGGAGGACACTGAAGTGTGGGGATTTTTCAGTTTGTGTAAATGGTCAGGAAGGCCCCAGAGCTAATAAGAAGCAGTAAAGTACTCTTCCTTCCTGCCTAAGGCTCATTAGGACTTTATGGGTCACAATACGCGTGCATTTTCTTTTATTTCCTGCTTTTTTCCTACTCACTGTCTTAGGCCTACACTGATCTCCTTCTGACATTTGTATCTTTTCCAGATAAAGGATGGACCTCAGGCTCCTGCATCTGCCATTTCTCTAGAAACTCAGGTACATATCTCTTACGTACCAATCACTCCCTAAATTGCTGCTACACTATCGAGTCCTAGAATTCTGCAGTGCAGTGGTGGATTTCCTTTTCCATCACTGCACTAAAAGGCTTATAGAAAACTAATTAAACCAATGCATCTTCTGGAATTTTTTAAGTCATCCAGGGAATAATTTAAGAGACAGATTTCCTGGTCAGTGTAAAATTTGCATTACTAAGAGAGGCAGGGAAATCGCCTTTTATTATAACCGATAAATAGTTTTATAAGATCACACAAACAAAATGTAAAAAGCTAAGTCGTGTTGAAATAACCTACTCATATTAAACACAGTCTAACTGCCTTTTATACAGCCTCCTTCAGAGAACTCCGCTGTGTGGGAACACCATTTATCCAAATTCTAGAAGGTTGTAAAATTTACAGAAAACAAATTGAGTATTGTCCTTACAATAATAACAACATTAAAAGCAAAATGACCAAAATAGAATTTCTTTAATAGCAATAACACTATCTTCTAAATGGAAATTTTGCAATCTACTCCTATCAATATTTTACAGGCATGAAGTAATGTTTACAGCACATGGAATCAGAGTGCCTTGGGGGACTTACATAGTGAATTTCTCTCTACTACTCACTGTTTGGATAACACTGTGTAGTTTGTGATCAGAAGGCTGTAATGCTCGTTGGAGGCAAAGAATTCCAGCACGTATAAGCTTACAACTTGAATCTACAAATATTCTTTCAGCTCTCTTTAGACATTAACCAAATCTGAAGTAGATATAAGGCATGGCCTCTTCCTATAAGTAATTCTACTTCCGTTGCACATCACTTCCGTTTCGGTCTCCTGTCACCTCGTCCACCTTTCCCTTCCTCTTTCTTCCTCCTGTTTTCTCTCTGAAAGAACTACACTGGAGCAGAAATGGGTAAGTCTGAATTTCACTCAAAATTTTAACTTTAATTAAGTGCACCCATTAGTTAGCTTCCTGATGTTGTCACAAATACATGAGATGAATAACTTAATAAAAGAAAGGTTTGGGTTAGGAATGTAGCTCAGTGCTGCTGGGCCCACCTGGGAAGCACAAGGTCCTGAGTCTGATCCCTGGCAGTGCAATAATAAGTAAGTAAACAAATAAAGGGTTTATTTTGGCTCACACTTTCAGAGGTGTGGTGAGGCCCATCATAGCAGAGAAAGCACAACTGAACAGAAAGCTATTCAGCCAATGGCTGGGATACAAAAGAGAGAGTAGAGAAAAAGACCAGAGTCCCACAGTCCTCTTCAAAGCCACACCCCCAGTGACCTCACTTCCTGTCACTAGGCCCCAGCTCTCACATACTTCACCCCTCCCCTCCCAATAGCAACTGGGTTGGGGATCAAATCTTTAATACACAAGCCTCTGGGGAGCACTTGCCCAACCACACAATTTTAGTTTATTAATTGTTTCTCTATAAATTATGTCCTTGGTGTTATATCAAAAAGTAATTGCCACACTTAAGATCATCTAAAATTTTTCCTGAATTATTGTCTAGGAGTTTTTTGAGTCTCATTTTTACGTTTAGTATGTTGATACATTTTATTGAATGTTTGTAAAGTTTTTGTCTATCTGTCTACCTATCTATCTGCAAGTGGAAACATAGTTGTTCCAGCACCATAAGTAATGGAGAGAAAGAAGAAAATATTTATGTGTATGGAGGGGAGGGTTGTAGGTTGGGTAAGGGAATGGGAAAAATGAAAATTAAGTAGTGTCATACTGGTACAAATTCTCAATGCTGAGTGTGATCATGATGTATATAGATAATATATACTAGTAAAGATTTAAATTAAAAAAAGGAAATATTACCGTCAGCATTGCCGTTGGTCTTCTGTGGATTCATATTTCTATATTCTTATTTATATATTTCAACATGAGAGACTACTTAGAAATTGATCAGTTAAATTACTGTTTAAGCTTTTGATTATTGAGCACACATAGGAACTAAGTGCAATGAGTTATTAAATTATGAATGAACAAATAAATAAATTTCACAAACATGTGTATTATCCCAGAATTACTTTTATCCCCAGTGTGACATTTACATTTTCAAATGATGGAGAAATAAGAAGAAAATGTACTAAAATTTATTGTCAGCTTTCACACACTCTGTATTACTTTTTGCAGAGTTGCCTCTGTTCATTATGCTCTGATTCCCTCTTGGTGCTGTGTGACATCTGGAATGACTGCACAGCAATGTCAGCACAAGTGTGACACAACAGGAATGTTAAAACGTTCTTGATGGACTTGTTTTCATACTGCTCATGGGTGGTCCTGGGCTTCTGCTAGGAAAAGTCTGCTGTGGGAGGGTGACTCTCTTGACCTGAAAGGACACCTTGCTCTCTTGGCCAGGGTAATGTAGCTTCCTTTATGAGACTAGGTCAGGCTTTCATGGTGGGCACACCTGAGATGACAAGTTGCACTGCATCAACAGGGTGAAGTTTACCCTGGCAGTCAGGGAAGGTCAGTCATAGGATGGCCATGCCCACCTCTGAAGGAACAGAAAAGGAAAGCCAGCCAGCCTTAAACCTGTTGGCACACGCTGTGGCTAACACCACACTGTTCAGTGTTCCGGGCTCTTCTGCATGTACTTGCCTTGGTGTCAGCTTTCTGGAAATAACATGCTATTCCAGAGAAATAGAAATGATAGGCTTGCTTATGTTAGTATGACAAAGGTAGTCAAATATTCAGGTATTCAAATATCAGAAAGGTATTCCGCCTTGTGGAAAGCAGAGCCTATGCAGGAAGCAGAGGAGACCCAGGTGCTCTCCTGGTGCCCTCGTATCCTCACAGATACAGCCTGAGTAACATTTGATCAAGGAACTGCAAAGCTGTGGAAGACAAGGTTTAAGGAGATGGTTGTGGCAGGAGACACTGAGCTTCCTGGGGGAAGTGATCAGGAGCTAGTGCCCTGCTGCTCAGTACAACTGTTTAAATGAATAGAGTTTCCAGGGTGGAAGAGAAGAGCCTCAAGCAGATGCTCCGAGTTCCAGGGCCTTTTCCAATACTCAGTGGTGATGCTCCCTGGAGAGGAACACAGAAGCCAAAGCCACAAACAGTGGCACAGGCTGGGACAAAACAAATGCTAGAATAACAGGACACACAGGGGAAAGGGAGAGAAAAATGAGTCCCTCTCATTGCCCACTTTGCTCACATGTACTCCCACCTGAAGGACTGGCCAGCTCTAGGACACCATGCGGAGTCACGGTGCTGTGTGGACAACAGGAAGGCCTGAGGGCTCATAATCCCACATGGAGGACTTGTCCTTCCTCCTTGTATCCACTGGACCATTTGTGTTTCTTTACTCTCAGATGTCCATAAAGTTTGTGCAGAGACAGCCTCACACCTGTGGGAAGCAGAGGAGACCCTGTGTTCTCCTACCTCCCCCCAGAGGCCAGGACGTCCATTCTCACACAGACTGACACATCAGGGCTCTCTCCCTAATGAGGCTTCATTCTAATGAGGTGGCACTGGGAATGCAGAAGTTCAGGAAGACAGGAAAAGTGAGGAATAATGAAAAGTTTGTCCATGCTAAGCAGGAGCCAGGAGTTGACCTAGGAGATTTCAGAGAAAAAGCTGCCAAAACATTAACACAACACAGCGATAGTACAAGAAAAGAAGGAGTTCTGAGCAATGGCAAAAACTATCTGAACCCAAATTCCCTTTAAATATTTAGGGAAACTTAAATTTACATAAGAGTAAGCAGCAGAAAAGTAGAGATCTAATCTTGCCTGAAATTTCTGTAATAAGAGAAAGAAATGCAAAACATAGCACAACTCTTAGGGGTCAGGAAATATATTCTTAAAAATCAGAATTATATGTACTATATCAAAACCAGCTAACTTAAGACAAATAAAATACAGCAAGTATTACTTTAAATTTTAAAATATAGACAGATTCTTACATGCAATTTCTTTGTAAGACCATGGGGAAAGAAACTAAACATAAGCATCTTAACTCCCAAGATCTTATATGCCAGTGAAGAAAGAAGTTCAAATCTTACTCAAAGGAAAGATTTGTTTTTATAAAAAAAAGAACTTAATGTACAAAAGCATTCTGTTATAAATTACTCCCCCCAGTCCAACACTGGCAAATCCGTAGTCACTCCAGACATGTTACTCTGGAGAACTCAAAGGAGCTTTCTGTTTACCCCTCTCTAGCAAGTCTACAATAAAATCAGAGGTAAAGTACTAGTCAAGCTATGTCAACTATTTTGGAGGAAAAGGCTAAAAGTACAACAATGTGAAGAGCTGATCAGACTAAATTGCCTCTGTCGTGAATGTGGTTTATTACTGACTCTCTTTAACTTATGGAAGCTCAGTTTGCAATTTGTGAGGGACATTTCAGTTTTTCTCTTGGTTAATATTTTAGCCCCAGGATAAAATCTTTATTTCTAGGATGTGGTTTTTTTTTTTTTTTTTTCCATTTCAATTGAAAAGCCCAACTCTTTTTCAAGTCTCTTTATCTTGGCCGGAACTTCAGCTCCAAACTTTATACATCTACAAAGGCCTGAAGGTTGGCATAGTTCTTTTAATTCTCCAGCTATTTTTTCACTCTTGGATCTTGGAAATCTCATCCTGTTCAAGTGCGTGGCCACCAGGACTTGAAAGGAGGCTCAGTGCCAGTTACAGAAGTTTTTCTGGGGTAGTTCTTTCCTTCCTAGGGTCTCTCCTATTCTGAAATCCATCCCCAGACACTCTGTCAATCTCAGACTCCATCCTCTGATCCTCTGGCCAACAGGACTGAGGTCTTCTGCTTGAGTTCTGTATTGATTAAAGTTCCCCAGGGAAACAGACTCCATATAATATATTATAAATTATGAAACTATAAAGAAGGGTAGTTTCTAGGATCCCAGCAGGAGATTCCATCATGGCCATCTTCATGCTGCATAGGGTTAGGACCTAGTCGCCACTCTGTCCGAGAAGCTAGAAGCTGCAGAACAAGCCCGACCAAGAATGCAGACCTAGGGGGAGATCACAGTCAGAAAATCTGGGGCAAGTATGTGTCAAATGGCTGGAGAGCTTGACTCGAGTTCACAGCCAGTGGCAGCCGAAGGTGTGCCCACTGAAGAACTGATCTTGCTGCCTTTGGATGGCCTCTGCTTGCTTCCTATTTTTATTCCATGTGGATCACAAGCTGATTGGGTGGCACTTCCAGTCAGAGCAGGTTTCTTCACCAACCCAGTTCTAGCCCAACTGCCAGACCCACAGACACACTGAGCCCCACCCACAAGTGTGCCTCACTGATCTAGGTGTCACCCAGTCAAGAGGGCAGTGGAGATTAACTGTGGCAAGCGCCATCTGCAATGTTTCCCAAGCACCAAATCGGTGCTAGCTATTATTAAGTAGTCTGCTGTCTTGTGATTCATAGTTGAACCCAAGGGATGGCCTGGTTCAGCATTTCAAGGTCACAAAGTCTCTAAGAAGCCACCAAACATCACCTTTGGGCAGCTGTGGGATGGCCAACATATGGCTTTCAGTGTGAGAAATTTCAGAGAATTCGACTGAAACTGAGGAAAGCCATTCAAGCTTTTACGATCAGAGGGACAGAAGCAATTGGTAAAGTATTTTAGGAGGAACTGCAAAACTTCTCATAACTTTATCTAAACTAAGGGGAAAAGTCAAGTAGACATTCTAAAGAAGCAGGTTGGTGTTGGCAAAGAAGTTGATGCTCACATCTGCCAAGCTTCACACATCTGGAAGTATTGAAGATGTTCCAACAAACATAGAGGGAAGTACATCCAGAGTGACAATCAAACAACAACTCTGAGGAAACAAACAAAAGAGGTGAGGACTGGAAAAGAAGTCATCACCGAGGTGAAGGCGCAGAGAGAGGCTGAGAAGGGGAACTGCGTGTCAGATGTTGGTAAAGTATTAAAAACTCACTTTCTTAAGCTTTCTAATTCAATATTCCTCCCTTCCTCATTATCCCCGTGGCAGCTGCATTCACAGACACAGACCTACACTATCTTCTTAGGAAAAATCCAAGATCCTGGAATGACTTTCCACTTTGATGGTGCTGAACATTTCTCATGCTAGAAAGTTTCGTGTAATGTATATAATGACATTCAGGCTTAAGAAAGTGTTAGCACAGGTAAGGAAAAAAGTGACATACCTTCCTCACTACTGCAAGAGTGAAGATCAACACCCATATATTCAAGGCAAATTAACAAAAATCATAACAAATCTATTTAGCTAAAGTTTTAAGTGACACAGGAGCTTTCAGAAATGAAGATCGGAAGGCCTGGGGACAGGAGTGCATTTTTCTGCTAAGATTGGATGAAAAGCCACATAAAAGAGTGAGTGTGCAGAAATGGGCATGGTGTGGTGGCAGTGACCTGTAGGAACTTAGCCGGCCTGCTGGTTGGCATCCTCTGCCTGCTTTTATTTTCATTTTTTCTCCACACATATTGCACAACATCTGTCAAGTCGAAGTCTTCAGATTGGAGGAGGAGGAGAATTCTGTTCTTTATTCACCAGGGAAAAAGACAGAAGAAGATCAGAGAGTGAGCATTCTGTGCATACAGCCTGCTCTGAGGTCGGACACCTCGCGTGGGGGCTGCAGAGGCACAATCAGTTAGCACGAGGTACTGATATGACACTACCCTATGCCCACCAACTGGGACATCAGGCTCCAACAGGTGAGCTGGCATCACACAACTCTAGTCATGGAACTAGGATTTTGGGATCTTTGGGTTTCTGTCTACAGCTCTTTCCACAACTCTCACAGCCAGACTTAAGTATGTTTTGAGGGTGCTTTTAGAGAAGAAAGTCCTAAAAAGTAAACTTAGAAAGACTAGGACTTCTGCAGTAACAGCTGGAGAGACCCAATCCTCTGGAATTTCCCATGGCCGGCTGGCACCTTCCTCTGCCCTGTCCTATTGACATCTTCCACTCATCTCAGTGTGCCCTTTCACCACCAATGCTGCCTAACTGCCAAGAAGTGGCCCAGGACTAAGAACTTGAAGTTGTCCTTCATGCCTCTTCAAGGACCAAGAACAACATTTCATGACCATTTCTGGCTCTGTGAGCTCTGCCTTGCCATGGTGTGGTCTAACCCTCTGCAACGTGTGCTCTTTTTCAAGCAGGGCACATCATTTCCGCTCTAAACAGAGGATCTGTAATAGTAAAATTTAACAATCTCACATAGATATGCACGGGAGCTGCCGCCCCGCCACAACAGCTGGTGTACACATCTGCCTCAAGCTTCTCTGCTGGAAATCAGATCACATCCTGCTTTCTCTCTCCCTGATACCCTGACTTAATGGTGGACCTTCACCTTACTAAGAAAACGTGTTATGTAAGTCTTGTGACTGAGGTGACAGGTTGGAAATATTCTCGGCTTGTATATGTTTTACTTCCTTTCCTCTATGGACAATAATTTCTATTATAGCACCTTTAAATTTTGTCATTTAATTAGTTTTGGTGCAAATTTCTCAGAGCACCCTCAACAACTGCAGCAACGTTTTGAGAACAAGGTCGGACATGCCGTGTCTGACATGTAGGAGACAGTGCACACCTGGCTCGCTGGTGGCACTTATGTGTTTAGCCTTTGATCTGGAGAACTGACCCCTTTAACTGTCTGCTCAGCTAATGGCATCACGACAGATGAAAGTTCTGATTTCCTAGTTTTTGTACATTATGTTCAGGCTCTCTGGAAGCTCTGCTAAAACACTACAGAGCTCCCTGATGACCAAAGTTATTTTTCCAGCTAAAATAACCTCCTCTCTGCCACCCCCTGCCACAATGCAGCAGTGCTAGGAAGGTTAAAGGGAGGGAGTAGGAGCTTGGGGAAGCTGAGCTCAAAGCTTTAAGCCTTTGGACTTGCTTATTTGGTGCTCAGCTTACCTGTCTCTAGCATCACACTGGACCTGCCATTTGGGTGACATAATGACCAGCTACAGCCCACTCTCGGTGCTGACTCATGGCAGGGCATCCTCTTCTCATTCTTCTCTGCCTGCTAGTATGTGTGTAAGCTTTCCTAATGAGACTTCCAGCCTGTGGTGCACTGCTAAGCATCCACACATCCATCGAACTCTCTGGTCCCAACCAGATGCCCTTGAAATAGCCCACTGCCTACTACCTCACAGACTGGGGTGCTGATGGCTGTGAGGGTGACTAATTAGCACACGGAACAGTGACAACCTTGCCTTCCCTGGGCAGTCTCTGTGCAGTTTGCTCCAGGAATTTCTCCACAGCAGTGTGACAGGCTGTTCTTTTTTACCCTGAGAGGTGAAAATAAGACAGGAACTAAAATGGGAGCATGCAGAGCCATCTGGATCAGACGTGGCACAGACAAGGTGCCCACCAGCTCCTCCACCCCTCGTCATGAAATGAGCGATCCCAAGGCCTAGAGAGCAATGCTGCACCAGGGGATAGAGGTGGGAAGGGCAGTTCCACGCTGCAATTTCCCTGTCAGAAAGCCTCATCTAAAAATACCAAAAAGCACTCAGCACATCCTCTGTCTTGTGCCACTTTGTAGGACAAGTCATAGAGAAGTTTATCGTACATCTTCTGATTAGAGCGCTATAAGAATGCCCCGAACAGTGTCTGGGCCAGGCTTTCCTCCTGGAAATCCAAGAACTAGTCAGTGCCGCAGTATTTCTCTCCTCTGCCCAGAAAGCAACTTGACACAATGGAGCACACACACTGTGAAAGGACATGGCCCAGGTCCCTGTCCCACATCGCCTGTTTTTGGCAGTGTGCTCTGTAGCAAGTCCTTGCTCTGACTGAGCTCTGGCTCCCTCCTCTGTGAAATGGGCGACTGCAATTGTCCCCTTATCTGACCCATAGGGAAATGAGCTACATTTCTGGCCACTCCATATGTAGGTTAGTCCTTGATTTTAAATAAAGATGTTTTGTATTTTGGATTATAAAACTAAGCTTACTTATTCCAATACTTTTCAGAGAGTACAGGAAAACAAAGTGGTGAAAATTTGTTCCCACTTCCAGAGGAATAACCACTTCTAGCATTTTGATTTTTCCTTCCAGACCTGTTTTGGGAACAGGCTCTCCAGCTATAAAATGACATCGTACTGTACACATTGTTTGTAGAATGCGATTTTTATTTAATGTGATGTGAAAAGAGTAAGCTATTATGTTTTACTATGAAAAAGAAAGCAACTTAGATGCAAATTGAAGATAACACAAATTTAGGCAGCATACGGCATTCCTCTACTGTGTCAAAGTGAATTATTCATAAGCATTTGTCAGAAATATCCAAGGTTACTGAGCTATTCTAGAACAGAGGGTACAAATTCTGAGCTGAGATTGCTACATGTTCAATAAAACCTGTTTTCTTTCCTTCTCAGGCACGTGGCAGAGCTACATCTGCCAGAGCCCTTGCGTTTAGATGTGGTTGTGTGACTGAGAAGTGGCAGACAGAGCAGGAATAGAAGGAATACGGGCCAGTTTCACATCAGGTGGCTAATCGAGGCTATGCCTCCACTATTATTCCCTCTACTACCCCAGGGGGAGGTGTCTATGAGCCCTGTGCAGTGATCTTACAGACAACATGATCCTGATTGGATGAGCATGAGAAATACATTTCTACTACTGGACCACTGAATCTCAGAAGTCCATATTAGAAGAACCACCTTTACTTACAACTCCTGAGATGTACAGCCTATTTCCAATTAACAAGCAGTGTCATTCTTCAGTATCTGCAGGAGATTGTTTCCACCCATGGATACCAAATATCCCAGATGCTAACGTTCCTTAAATAAGATGGTGTAGTATGTCACACAACCACGCATAACTTCTTGTGTACTTGAAATCATCTTATATACTTGAAGTCTTATGTATAGTACTTAACACAATGTAAATGCTATGCAAATATTTTTATGCTGAGTTGGTTTAGGGAATAATGATGAGAACAAAAGTTTCTACTAGTGCAATTGTTTTCAAATATTTTTGATACACTATTGATTAAATCCACAAATATGGAACCGATGGAGTTAGACAGCTAAGTGCACAGAGTGAATCCTGGAACAGACTCAGGATTCTCCTGACACAAGTGAAGAGAAAGAATCTCCCTTCTTGTTCGATGAACACTAATTCCTCCCCACACTCTTATTTAAAATTCTTAAATTGCTATTCCTAGAGAAATGTCTTCATCCATTATGCAAAATTAAAACTGAAAATGCAAATATCTCTGAGACAATGCATCCATTTCACCTTAAAGTGTGAACAATGGATATAATTTCTACCATCAAAATTCAAGAAGTGAAAGAAAGCAGAGAAACAAGAATCTGAACAAAAGAAGAAAGCATGCTATGGAGAGAGAAAGGAAAAATACCAAAATGGGTGGTTCACAGTTCAAGTTTTTGAAAGCAAGCCTGAGAACAGTCAGATGAAGCATGCCAGTTGAAGTCTTGGTGGAATGAGGACTGTGTGTAGAGGGAGTGTGTTAATGTCAGAGGTGGAGAAGAGTCTGAGGCGTTAGCCCAGGGAATCAGCAGGCCCTAGTATTCCACGGCTGCTACACAGAAGATGACTCTTGGATCAGAGACCTGCAGCCAACAGGACAAAGCTAACAGCAGGAGCTTCTCTTTGCCTTACTTCCCTTGCACCTCAGCACAAAGCAGAGTGATGTGGAAGAGACCAGTAAGTCTTTATGTCACAGCAGAGGAATCTTTGAGCTAGGAAACCCCTATATTTCACAGTGACCAAAAATATACTT